>JZKD02S1726836.1:94444-122958 GCA_000966675.3 Picea glauca
CAATGGTGGTTCCATGAAATGTGGAGGGCATTGTGAAAATGTGTGTCTCCAAATTGGTGACTACCACCTGAAATCCCATATGTTTGCTATCGACATGGGAGGTTGTGACATTGTACTGGGTGCAGACTAGCTAAGGACTTTGGGTCCCATTCTCATGGATTTTAAAGACTTAACCATGCAATTCGACCAAGAGGGCCACCAATATAAGTTCCAAGGCATCACCAAAGGTTCACCTTAGATCATTAGCTCCCATCGCATGGAAAATCTGCTCAAAAAGGGTCATTATGGTGTTATCGCCCAACTCCATGCCATATAAGCAACATAGACACCTTATGTACCGCAAGACCTCCAAGCCATCCTTTCTAAACATCAATTGGTCTTTTCCACTCCCCAAGGCCTCCCTCCTTCCCGTGTTTTTCATGATCATTCCATTCCCCTTGTACTAGGAAGCCTTCCTCCCAATATCCTTCCATATCGTCACCCCTTTTCCCAAAAAAATGAAATTGAGAAAATGGTCCAGGAACTCCTTAATGCAGGCATTATCCTCCCTAGTACAAGCCCCTATTCGTCTCCTATGGTCATGGTCCTCAAAAAAGAAGTTTCTTGGCGAATGTGTCCTGACTTCCGTGCCCTCAAAAAACTTACCATCAAAGACAAATTCCCCATTCCTGTCATTGATGACCTCCTGGATGAATTGAGTGGCGCCCAATTCTTCACTAAACTGGATCTTCGTTCGGGCTACCACCAGATACGTATGAAAGAGGCAGATATTCCCAAGACTGCCTTTAGAACTCATGAGGGCCACTATGAGTTTTTGGTCATGCCCTTTGGCCTGTGTAATGCCCCATCCACCTTCCAAAGTCTCATGAATCATGTCTTCCGTCCTTTTCTCCACCATTTTGTCTTAGTTTTCTTTGATGATATCCTCATCTATAGAAAAACCTGGACAAACCATCTTCCTCATGTGGATCGAGTTCTCCATCTACTCTCTCAGCACCAACTTTTCCTGAAACAGTCTAAATGTGCTTTTGGTGCCTCAAAAGTAGAATACTTGGGTCATCTAGTTGGCAAAGATGGCGTCAGGGTGGATCCTAAAAAGATTGAAGCTATGCAAGACTGGCCTCACCCAAAGACTCTTAAGAGCTTGCATGGATTTCTAGGCTTAACAGGGTATTATTGCAAGTTTGTTAAGAATTATGGGAAGATTGCAACACCTCTCACTGCTCTCCTAAAAAAGAACTCTTTCACTTGGACTCCATCCACTGCTCAAGCTTTTCAAACCTTGAATATGGCCATGTGCACCACTCTAGTCCTCGCCCTTCCTGATTTCAAAAAGACCTTTGTGTTGGAATGTGATGCCTCAGGGAAAGGAATTGGTGTTGTCCTTATGCAAGAGGGTCGACCTTTGGCCTTTACCAGCAAGAAACTATTTGAAAGAAATATGGGAAAATCCATCTATGAAAAGGAAATGTTGGCTATTCTGCATGTCGTGGATTTGTGGCATCCTTATCTATTGGGGAAACGGTTCCAAATTAAGACATACCATCAAAGACTCAAGTATTTTCTGGAACAACGCATTTCCTCCCTAGAACAACAAAAATGGGTGACTAAACTCTTTGGATATGATTATGAGATCATTTATTAGAAAGGAAAAGATAATTTGGTTGTGGATGCACTTTCCCGAAAATATGGAGACGAAGGATCCCTTTTTTCTCTTTCATT
This sequence comes from Picea glauca, assembly GCA_000966675.3. Classification (NCBI taxonomy): domain Eukaryota; kingdom Viridiplantae; phylum Streptophyta; class Pinopsida; order Pinales; family Pinaceae; genus Picea; species Picea glauca. Next base: position 96,167 of record JZKD02S1726836.1, read on the forward strand.
CATTGTACCAGATTGGCTCCAAGCTGTTCGCCAGGAATGGCTACAAGACCCCAAAAGTTCACAGTTGATCCGACAATTGTAGTCCAATGCTCCAACTTCCCCAGGGTACTCTTGGCTCCATGAGGAACTTCGATACAAAGGCCGTTTGTATTTAAGTAAACAATCAAAGCTTAAATCCATGGTACTTTCTGAGCTTCATTCTACACCCAGAGTAGGGCACTTCAGGTTCACCAAAACCTATGATAGGGTCAAATGTTCTTTTTTTAGGGATGGTATGAAATAGGGCATTCGTAATTTTGTAGCTGAATGTGACGTGTGTCAACGCAACAAGGGAGAAACATTCAAATCGTCGGGCACACTACAACCGCTGTTGATTCCACCTGTTATTTGGAAGGATATCTCTATGGATTTTATTACCGGCTTACCCAAATCGGGAAATAAATCCGTCATCATGGTGGTTGTTGATCATATTTCCAAGTACACTCATTTATGCGCCCTTCAGCACCCGTTTACAGCATCCACGATGGCTCAAATATTCATGGATCAGGTCTTCAATCTTCATGGCATGCCGCACTCTATTGTTTCTGATTGCAACCCAACTTTCACAAGCAATTTTTGGCAAGAACTGTTCAAGATACAAGGCACATAATTGCATCACAGAACAACTTATCAGCCCTAGACTGATGGCCAAACGGAAGTTGTCAACAAGTGTTTGGAAACATATTTGAGGTATTTTTCCTCGGAAAAGAAAAATCAGTGGGCTCAATGGTTACCCCTAGCTGAATGGTGGTACAACACTTCATACCATACAGCTACATGCATGACTCCTTTTGAAGCAGTATATGGACATAAGCCACCTTCAATTCTCTCATACTTACCGGGTGCCTCTAAGGTCCGGGCGGTTGACCTAACACTTATAGCTCGAGAGGCCATTCTCCGTACCCTCAAAGAGAATTTGGTCATGGCACAGAGTCGCATGAAGCAACAAGCAGATCAAGGTCACTCTGAACGTCAATTTGCAGAAGGGGATTAGGTGTTTCTTCTACTGCAACCTTACAAACAAACTTCCCTCAAGGCCGAGCATTGTTAGAAGCTAGCGCCCAAATTTTATGATCCTTATACAGTTCTCAAGCATGTGGGACAAGTTGCCTATCAGTTAGCTTTGCCCAGCCATTCAAAGCTACATCTTGTTTTTCATGTTTCATGCTTAAAGAAGGTGATTGGAGCTAAGTGCCAAATTCAAACCAACCTTCCAGAGTTAGTTGAAGAAGGATCCATTTGGCTACAACTAGAAGCAGTTTTGGACCAGCGTGAGCATCTCCTATGTCAGAGAACCATCAAGGAAGTGCTAGTCCAGTGGAAGGATACAACTCCAGCAGACGCCACTTGGGAACCAACTACCATTCTGCAACAATTTCCTCATCTCAAGACTTGAGGACAAGGTTGTTTTTAAGGGGGCGGACATGTTAGGGTCCTAACCCGCACATAGGTAGAACAATATATTTGGATGTAATAAAGGTCAATATTAATAAGGCCTTTCAATAAAATAGAATAAGGCAGATGTAAGAATACCTAATAGAATATTCTGCTTCTAGAAGGATCTTCCTCTAGATGCTTCTTTTTAGTATAACTAGGAGTCGAGGGTATGAGAACCCTAGCTTGGATATTATTGTAATAGAGCTATGCTCAACTGGAGGTTGCCCCCTTGAAGAGGCCCATGAACATTGCTTTCAGATTCAAAGTGCTATTTCTGTTGTTATTCTTATATCATTTCAATGTTATTGTGATGAATGTTCTAGTTATATTGATGTTATTCTGCCATTACTAGCATTTTATTTCTGTTCTGCATACATTTTATATCTGGTATATTACAAAATCTCTACCTAGCGCCACATAGAAGTTAGTAGTAGATTTCTTGTTTGGTGAAATTTTTGTTCACTTTGGGGTATCTAGGGAGATCGTTACTGACCAAGGTGCTCATTTTACATCTAAGTTGATGCATGAAATCACCCATAGGAAGTCCACTCAATATCATCCACAAGAAAATGGGCAAGTGGAATCAACAAATAAAGTCCCAGAAACAATTCTGACAAAGACAATGCAGTTGCAAAAGAAGGATTAGTCAGATAGGATTATGGAGGCCTTATGGGAATATAGAATGACATGGAGGAGTACTAATAGATTCTATCCATACAATTTGGTCTATGAGTTATAAAAACATGATCGTAGAGCAATAAAATAAAAACAAATGCAGAAATAAAACACTGAAGATACACAATACAATGTAGACACATATATATGTGGTTCACCCAGTGTGGGATACATCCATTAGAGAAATTTCCAGGTCCTTCCTTTATTATTATCCAACAAATGAAGGGATACAACCTACAACCCACCCGTTGTAACTTCCTCTTCTTACTCTCACAATATCCTCTCTCAAAATACAATATTCAAAAATGATACATAGTCACAATACATTTCCCTTGTAAAATAGGGTTGCCTTCTAGGGAAAAAAACCCTAACATAACTTCTACCGTCAGATCTGCGAACTTATAATGAACGGTCCAAATTTACTATTAAATTACAATATACATTTACAAGGCAATTTTTCCTTCCGGGGCTTCGTCCCCGGACCCCCTAGTCAGAGGGATAGCCCCCCCGGACCCCATAGGGGGGGAAATCCCCCCCTGCACTCCCTCGCATGGAGGATTGTACATTCTTTTGGGGTGTAAAGTTTTCATGGGGTATAAACATAGCTGAAAACAAATAGCTCTGAATCAAGAAGATAATCAGTCTCCACAACCAATAATCTCCCACTTGGAGACTGATCGGAACAACTTCATTGTTGGTGTATTTGTTGGACTATGATCCTTCTTGGACCTGGAAAATTTCTCATCTTCACCTTCATGCTTGAAGACCAACTTAAAATGAGCAGTAACTTAGTTTCTCCCTGGTTACTCCCTTTGTTAACATGTCTGCAAGATTCTAGCTAGTGTGTATCTTTTCCAACTTCAAATGTCCATCTTCCAAAATAGATCGTATGAAATGGTACTTGAGTTGTTTATTCTTAGTCTTCGAATGGAAGTCATATTTATTTGCAAGATGAATGGCACTCTCATTGTCACAATAAAACCTGTTATTCTCCTGCTTCTTCTGTAACCAAATCATTTCTTTACTATCCTTTGTAGTGGCAACATACTTTGCTTCTGTTGTTGAAAGTGCAACGACATTTTGCAAGTTCAAAATCCAACTTACTTTTGTTCCACCTATAGCAAAAACATAACCCGTGGTGCTCCTCCTTCTATCTTTATCACCTTCCATATCTGAATCAACATATCCCTGTAGAATAATGTATGAACCTCCAAAACATAATGCATGAGTAGCAGTACCTCTCAAATACCTGAGAATCCACTTTATTTCCTCCCAATGTTCTTTACGTGGATTGTTCATATACTTACTCACAACTCCCACTGCATGTGAAATATATGGTCTTATGCAAACCATCACATACTTCAAGATGCCAATTGTTAATGAATAAGGGACCCTAGACATGTATTCTTTCTCCTCCTGTGTCTTGGGACACATTTCTTTAGTTAATTTGAAATGGCTGGCCAAAGGTGTACTAACTGGTTTTGCATTCTGCATTCTAAACCTCTTCAACACCTTCTCTACGTACTCACCATGAGACAATGTCAATTTGTGATTTTTCCTACAACAAGCATGTCATCTACATACAATAACAATATAATATAACTTCCATTTTCTAGTTTTTTTTTCAAAACACGATGATCTAAATGACATCTACTATAACCTTGTTCTGGCATAAACCTGCCAAACTTTAAATACCATTGCCTTGAAGTTTGATTTAGGCCATACAAGCTCTTCTTCAACCTGCACACCAAATTTTCCTTCCCTTTGACCTCATACCCTTGTGGCTGCTACATATAAATCTCTTCCTCCAAATCCCCGTGGAGAAAATTTGTTTTTACACCTAACTGTTCAGTATGTAAATATTCTACTGCCACAAGACTTAAAATAGTCCCAATTGAAGTCATTTGGGAGAAAATATTTCATCAAAATCTATACCTTTATTTTTTGCAAAACCCCTTTACAACAAGTCTAGCCTTGTACCGCTTTTTGCCTCCATTTTCTTCCTTCAACTTGTAAACCCATTTATTTTGTAATGCTCTTTTTCTTGCAGGCAACTGAACCAAATCCCAAGTCTGGTTATTTATCATAGAATCCATTTCCTCTTTCATTCCTTACTCCCACTTCTTTTTAGTGTCTCCCTGCATTGCCTCTTCATAACATTTTGGTTCACCAGAATCAATCAACAATAAATAATACAATGAAGGAGAGTATCGTTCAGGGGGTTTACTTAACCTGGTAGATCTTCTAACAACACTTGCAAGAGTTTGAGGTACTTGTTGCTCCTGTTGTTGTACATTTTGATTTTCTGGTACATTTGGAATTTCGTTTTTAGTGATCTCATCAAGCACTGTGTATTCTAGTTTTTCTTTTTCTTGTTTCTTTCCATGCAACTGATCTTTGAAAATGACCTTCTCATTGAATATGACATCTCTACTTCTAATGATTTTGTGATTTTGATAATCCCATAAGTGATAACCAAAATCATTAACACCGTATCCAATAAAGGTACACTTCTTGGATTTTTCCTCAAGCTTTGTTCTATTTTCTTTATCAATATGGACAAATGCTTCACAATCGAAAGTCTTCAAAAAAGAATAGTTGACCTTTTTACCTGTCCATGCCTCCTCTATAATTCTACCATCCAAAGAGATTTAAGGTCCTTTGTTTATTAAGTAAACAACAATATCTACAACATCTTCCTAGAACTGTAAGGGAAAACCAACATGCAATCGCATACTCCTTGCACGCTCCATGATTGTCTTGTTCATCCTTTCTGACACACCATTTTATTGTGGTGTTCCTAGAACTGTCTTCTCTCTACGAATCCCATGGTATGAACAGTAATCATCAAAATCCTTGCTGCAATATTCAACTCCATTGTTTGATATCAAACACTTCAACCTTTTTCCTGTCTTATTCTCAACCAAAGCTTTCCATTTCTTAAAAGTATCAAAAACATCAGATTTTTGTCGAATGCAATAAACCCAAGTTTTTCTAGTTGCATCATCAATAAAAGTAACATAATAACGAGATCCACCAAGAGATGATACTTGACCTGGTCCCCATACATCTGTATGGACAAGCTCTAACCTTTCACTCTTCTTTTCTTTTTCGACTCTGAGAAATCAGACTCGCTTATGTTTTCCATAAACACAATACTCGTAGAAATCCAAATCAATTTGTTTAAGATCTGGAAACAAATTTATTTTCTAAAGTATTTGCATCCCCTTCTCACTCATGTGTCCAATCCTATGATGCCACATTGTTGTATCCACTCTTGTAGAAGCTAAAGAGATAGAAGAGTTAATATACCAGTACATAAATACAATGTACCTACCTTCTCTCCTTTTGCTATCACCAATGATCCTTTGGTGACCTTCCACACCTTATCTGTAAATATGGATATACAACCTTCACTTTCCAACTTCCTTGTTGAAATTATATTTTTCCTTAGATCCGGACCATGTATTAATTCTTTCAACAACCATTGGTTTCCATTCCTTTGCTTTATTTTTACCTTTCCCATTCGAACAATTTTGTATGGTGCATCATCACCCAAATGAAACTGTCCAAAACCACCTTGAACATAATCTAGAAAATGTTTCCTATGGGGTGTGGCATGAAATGAAGCCCCTAAATCTACTACCCAAGACTCATAAATATTATATATAGAAAGAATCAAAGCATCTTGTAACACATCACCTGTTACATTTGCTTCCTGATTTTTCTCCTATTGTGCATCTCTTTATTTCTTTGGAGCTTTGTAGTCTTTCTTCAGATGTCCTTTATTTCCACAATTCCAACACTCTATCTTTCCAAGTTTGGATTTGGATCTTCCCTTCCTAGAATTCCCATGGTTTCTTGAGCCCTTTCCTCTATCCTTTTGTCTTCCCATGTTCTCCATGTTTAACACATTACCTGATGTCTCACCTATGCTTTTTCGTCAGATTTCCTCACTAAGGATATTATCGTGTACCAATGAATATCCCTGCATATTGTTTCCCATCACCAAATCATCATGTACCATCCTATATCTCATAGGTTATATTGTATCCATAACTCTACTTACATCGCCTAAACATGTATCCCAAAGTGTATCCATGTATGTCATATACTTGTCCACCCAATCCATGGATGCGTACGCTTCCTTGTGGCCTGACCCACAAGGAATGTGCTCAACTATCTCCTCCATAAATAAGAATTGAGCCTTTAGTGGGATCTCCAACAAAATTGGGTCATGGTACCCACAATGGAAAATAGGAACATGGTCAAAAACCTATGCGTCATACCTCTCCTCAAGCACCTGCAACTCTAAACGCTCCTCATGTGAGATTGTCACAAGAAGCTCCATCCTCAAATCATGGGTGCCACTCACGCCCTCATGTGTCACGATTTCCAAAGATGATGGAGTCTTCGTTGTAAGTGATGAAAAGTGTGCCAAACTTAGCTAGTAACAAAGCTCTTCAACCTCCCTTTCCTTGTCTTCGACGAACTTGAGAGCTGTTGAATTATTGTAACTGCAAAGAGTATTCTATTTATTATTGAGTCATTATTAAATAAATCAATCCCCTTTTGTGGATTGATCATGTTGGGCATTATTATATCATGTAAATTAAGAAGCCGGACCCATTCCCAACTAAAGTGGTTTTATCCACTAAGAAGACAAATCGACTCTGCCCAGTGAAGAGACACCTTTCCAGCACCTGCCAACTAGTATAAATAAAGGAGGCCAACGCCTCATTTGTAAACTCACTCATTCGCTCATCAAGTGCGCAAGTTTGGTAGCTGCAGTTGGGAGAAGAAGGAAAAGAGAGGTGCATTGCTCAGTGTTGGATATTCTCTAGTGTTTTGGTTTATTGTCATGGCATTGTATTGACTATCTATATTAAGAAAGTTTTGTTGGGTTTTCTCCCCCATGAGGGTTTCCCAGGATAAATGTTGTGTATCTTTTGATTGTGTTTCTCTTAGTAATCCTACCTATGTTATGGTTATCTAGTAAATTGAAAAGAAACCTAATAATAGCTCAAAACTTAACATGGTATCAGAGCTAAGATAAAGAGATCATCTTTCACTGGATAAAGAAAAATGTCATTGTTGACGTACAAGAAAATTAGGGCTTTTTGTTGAAGAGGAATATCAGCGTAAAAACCATCTAGAAAAGTGCGCCCTAGCCTAGGGAAATATTTGGCACCTTGAGTGCACCTTTTCAGTGGTCAGATACTCCAGAAATTCAAACCCTACTTTTGACTGGTGCCAGAAAACCAAAAAACTAGACGTACCAGAAAACCAAACGTACCAAAAAACTAGGAAACCAGAACCAGTACCAGAAGTACCAGTCCAGATTTCCGCAAGCTCAGTTTCAAGGGGTAAAATTTGGATTTTCATAATCTGACTGCACCATCTTACTCACCTCAGCTCAACGCATCTAGGCCCTGGATCAGAATTTCAAAATTTGAAGTTTGAAAAATTAGGGTTTCCTCATAAAACCCTAAGTTGTAGTTGCATATGCAGTTTCAGAATCAGTTGCAGTATCAATTGTAGTTGCAGTATCAGTTGAAGTATCAACTGCAGTACCAGTTGCAGTCACCCTTGAAGTTTTTAAGAGTTGGTAATTATTATCGTTGTTGCCAGATGGTGCCATTACCTACAAATACTATCAGAGGTGTGTATTCACATATATTTAAACTGTTAATCTTTAAAGGGTATTTGCAGGAGAAGGGATCTCTTGCCATAGATCCAGAAGGATCTCAAGATCCAACACATTCAGAGGAATAATGCAACCCAGGTTTGATTATTCTGATATGCATCTATTTGTTATGACATTATTTTGATCTAGGTTGCATGTTGAAGCTATGGCCATCATACGAACCTTAGGCTAACATTCCTCCCCTCAATCATAAGTCTTGCACAACAATACTAACAAATCAGTTGCATAAGTTGGTATATCTCCATGTCTTCATCTTGAAACTCCTGATTTGAGCCGCAATGAAGAATTGCCTGAAAAGTCGCTAAATTTGGATGCTGAGAAAATTGGAAAACCTCACTATGTAATCATGTGAGCCAGAATGCCAACAATTTTGTTCACTGATGTGAACTCCAATATGATGAGAGCGAACAAAGAGAAGTGAATCAACTGCAAGTCTGCCACATCCTTGAAAATTCTTGACAACTCAATCAATGCTAAGCTGCAATGCGGTAGGATCCATCTGTCCTCTGCTAGGTCTCAAAATCAACATCCCAATGTATGATTCAATATAGAACCATCATTCTGCCAAAGTTTGTCATCTATAGACCGCAGTTGCCCATTTTGAAAATTTCATGCCCATCTGGCATACTTGATGTTTATTGCTGTCGAAAATTTCTGTCTGACAACCATCTTCAATTCCATAATCAATTCCATCATCAATTCCATCATCAATTCCCCCCTTTGTCATCTGAAAGGAGAGACCAAAAGTGGTTTCATGAACCATCATCACTGGAATTTTGAACTCCCCCCCCTTAAGGTGCATGAGAGTTTTATCATTGTACTCCCTCCTTCTAGGCTCAAGAGAGTAGCATACTTGTTCCATTTGAGTACAACAAAAAGTGGGCATGTGGAAAAAACCACATGTTATCTCATCCCGTGAGGGCCATGCTTGAAAGCTACGCCATAAGGGGACCACTTATGTGAGGTACAACAATGTTATGTGATACAATATTGGTCTTTACTCAAGATTCAATTCTTCGGTAAGACTTATATAATCGTTTGGCAGTTGATGACCATTGCCAAGGATCAATCCACTTTTAGTGAAGCTTCAGTCTTGCAGGTTTGTTCCTCTTGGAACATTTATCTGATGCATGATTTGACTTTCCACAATTCTGACAAGGATAGAGATCAAAACACTGATTCTCCTTGTGACCAACTCGATTACAATGTTTTCACTTATCATTATGATGTTGAACTTGAATAGGTGAAGTTAAATTTTCTTGAAGAAATCCATCGCTCACAAACAAAATTGGTTTGGAGTAATTTGGAATATGAAAACTGTTTTGATTTTCATATCCTAAGACATGTCAATTTCTATTGAAGTGTAATTCTTCCCAATGTCTGATGATCCTCTTGGAAAGATCATTTTGTACTTGATGACATGCTTCACTTTTACTTTCACCTATACTTATTGTATCACTATGTGCTTTGGCATCTTCTTCTTGCAATTCATCGTCATTTGAAGTTACTTCTGAAGTTGGCTTGTTGATGTTCTCCTTCACTGACTTTTTATTATCATCATAGAGAGGGTTGTTCTGAACAAAAACTAGTTCAGAATACTTTACTGATTGTTGACTTTTGAGATCTATCAACTCATCATTCAATTGTCCTTGAAGAAGTATAACTTGAGCTTGCGTCACTTGCAAACACGTTAGCATGGATTGAAGTGTTTATTTTTGGGATTCATCTTTGAAAGATTCCATATCTTTTGTCTCATTTGTATCAACTATTTGGATAAGGTCTTGTGTGTCACAAGATGCATCAACCTTTTGTATGAACTTGTTTGTATCACATGTTGCATCAACCATTTGGATAAGCTCCTCTGTAGCACATGTTGTGTCAATCTTCTTTATCATATCCCCTGTGTCACAAGTTGCATCAACTTTTTGAGTTGCTTCAGATGCTACATCAACCATGTCATCAAGTTGATTATGCTTTTCACTTAACTTTATCTGAAGTGCATCAATCAATTGATTCTTCATTTCAATTTCATCTCGAAAATCATTTACTGATGGTATTGTATCAACCATGTGATCAATTATGTTTTGGTTTTGAATTAACTTCATCTCAAGTGTTTGAATCAATTTATCTTTCATATCAATTTTGTCTTGTAATTCATGGTTGTACTCTTGCATCTCCTTGATTTCTTGAGAGGTGTTCTATAAATGCTTTCCTCCTTTACCCATTATTCTTTCACTCTCGCTTGCTTGAACTCGCTCGCTTGAACTTTTCTTGCTTAAACTTTCACGCTCACTTGAAATTGCTTCACTCGAACTGGCTCTCTTGAACTTGCTTCCAAAAACTCACTTTATTATACTTTTACGCTCGCTTGAAATTTTCAACAACTTGAGGATGTCGGTTACCATTGAAAATGCATCCAAACTTGTGATTACAATGACTTGAGTTAAGCTACTCAAACTTGTCAATTTCGACTCAAAATTACAATGAATATTGGGTGTTGGGCTCAACCGAGAATGCACCCAATTACAAAGAAATTCAACTCAATTTTATTTCGACACTTACAAAAAAATGATTGCAAGTACATTACTTGTAGTTGATATTGAAGTTGAAGTGATCTTCAAAGTTGACTTATTTGATGACATTTTGAGTCCTTGAATATTAGGTGTTTGATGTGTCCATTTGTTGAATAATGATGTGGATGACAACTTGAACTTTGTTGCTCCTTGATTACTTGCGCTTGATTGTGCTTGAATGTATGTGCTTCACTAGCAATGTTCACATGTGCTCGAATTGCATTACGTTGCTTTGTACTTTAGTGTGTGTATGATTGTTTTGTAAAATTGTGTTTTAAGTGTCAAAACTAGACACACAAGAGAAACATTAAGAATAATCTGTCGCACACAACACAAAGTGTACCTAAGATCCCCTTATTCAATTTCAGGCGGATCTTGGACACAATCACAAAAAAATGAAGCAATTTTATTATGAGTATCTCTTATGAGACCAAATACAATGAGAGGGCTACAATGATATCCATATCATGCTCTCATGGAATCAACAACTTTAAGGATGTAGCTTTCAAGCTTCTAAGGCCTTCTACAAATGTAAGATTTCACTAAGCGAATTAACAAATTTGACTTACAGCCTCTCCAAATTTAATTTTTACTCTATTTTTTAATTTTTTTAAGATAAGGTTGAAGATGATCACAAACACTTCAGGAGACTTTCCAGCAAACACATCTCTGCTTTAGGCAAGTGCGTGGGGTCTATCTCATTTGGATAAAGTGTTGAATGTAGTTTCAGCAATAGATCTGGATGGATGGAGCGGGCGTTTCATTGTGGCGTTAATTTGGGTAGATCTGTGAGGAAAAAAATGTGTGGCGATCTTCTTTTCTTGGTGGTTGTTCTTGGGATCTCCAATATTATAGAAAAACATTGTGCAAAACCGCCATAAACCACCATGCCAAGTGCTGGAGAAGGCACATGAACATATATTGCTATGTGTGGGCGTGATGCGATTTTACTTGGTTTGATTGAGGTCACCGCCATTGATTCGAGAAAGGAGGAGCCATGCCATGATTTTAGCAGTGAGTTTGTTTGCATGGGAGATCGTTGAGCTTTCTTTTCTAGTTGGCGAGAGTGCATCTATCTTTCAATGTGCCTCTGCTTCTCTAATACACCCTCTGCTGCACAATCAAATAAGGGTTTTATGAGTGCAAGCTTCCACCGTTTATTGTAGAAGCCACGCGGAAAAGGAGCGCATGGGATGGATTGATGCCATCAGTCTGACCGAAGGCAAGACATTTTTTTTGGAGAATCTCAGAGATTTGGCAGTATTACACTAGCACATGGACACTGATAAGAATGAAACAGATCAAGTGAAGTATCGAAACCCTACACTTCAGAAGTTGACTGTGGTTTTTCGATTGATGATTTGGTAAATTCGATTGCAAACTGATTTGATTTTACTGCAAACTGATGTGACCTATTTTTACAACATTTAAACAATATAATTTGCTGCCAAACTATTCAGATCTATTCAGATCTACATAACTATTAAGCAAAAATTCACCAAAAATACAGTGGATGGATCGATTCCAGGATTGACATTTTAGGAGTAATTTCCTGCTATGGTGCAACAGAGCTGTCGTTCCAGTTCGATCCACGCTGGTTTATGGGTTTGATCGATGCAGAGTACGCAGATTCGATCCAAACTAATTCAAATTATATCCTCTTTCTTTCTGGCATCACGAGCAATGAACAATCCAACCTCGATGAGGGAAGATTGTGCTCTTTTCTTTTTACGACCTCTTAAAGAACGTAGATCAGACTAGGGTAATTTGAAAGGTGAAAAAGGGCAGTCCATAGAAAATGTTGAAGTTTTATTTAATCAGCAGATACAACGCATATCCGTGAAAAGATGTGTGAGTAGATGGTGAGAACACGCTACCAAACACACCATCGAATAAATCAAGCATATTAAACTAGATGCGAAAAAAAATCTATGACCTCTTTATTTCCATTGTGCACGTGATTACAGATTTGCAATTTGTTGGTGTAGCCAGCGAGGCTATTTTCTCTTTCCTTCTTTTTCTCCATGCTCCCGCTGCATCTTAGATCGAATTCTTCTCAGCCAAATAAACGAATGTAGATCAGATTTGATTTCCCCTAGATCTATTTTCTGGATGATGTAGCTTGTGTGCCAATTTGCACTTATTTTGCTGCATGATGTTGCTGCAACTCACTTCCCATGGAAAACTACTATGGTGAAGCAATCAGGCCTTTAAGACCATAAGAGCTCTGATATCAATTGAAGAAATTGAGCATAAGAATATTAGGACAAGAAGATTGATGGAAAAGGCCTCAAGCCATAATTCTCAACATTGTATTCATCTTAATCATACAAATATATAATACAATAATGAAACCACCTCAATTGTTCTCATATCGACACTTCATCAGGAGATAAGGTAGGATGAGACAATATAGGAATCTAGAAACATACTTAGGATAACAACTATATCCTAGTATGTAAAATATACAAAGGTGGTATATTAAGACTTAATGATTGTATATGAGAAAGAGACTAACACATGTTGCATATGTACAAAGCCTGATGTGAGTCCAAAGGATTCTCCCAGCAAGAGGGATAAGACTATGACGAGACACTTACTCCAGTAATTGAAGAAATAGTTCCAGTATTCATGAAGACAACTAGAACAACCATGATTTATATATAGCATGAGATGCAGGGGGGAGCAATCCCCATATTTAAAATTGAGTGGTAGTTGGTGCATTACATCAGTTGGGTCATGGAGACATGACTACAATAAAAGATAGATTTGCCTCCATGAAAGAAGAAGAGCTACCTTCCATATCAGTTATTGAGTGACTCTTAGTTTCAGATGAAGTAGAGGAGCTACTCTCATATTTCAACATTCACAATGAGAATGGAGCAACCATTCTCAGCTTCAAAGTAGAATGCAGACGCAGAGTCACAGTTCCAAAAGGAACAATTGCAGAAAGAGGAGAAGACATGCTCTCAAGAAGTGAGACAAAAAGTTCTTTGCAGAAATCACATAGATCTAGTACATGATTGTGCAAGATTGAGTTGCAACTAAGCAAGTGTACTAGATCGGTACAAAATGATGTAAAAAATTGATTTGAGGTTGAAGATAGAAAGAATCAGGTCTACAGGTTGAAGAAGGCTCTGTACAACAAGCTCCTAGAGCTTGATATGGCATAATTGATAGTTTTCTAATGACCTTTGACTTTACCAAGAGTAAAAGTTGATTCTAACCTTTACCTCAAGGTTATGAATGATGAGCCAATTATATTGTTGCTACTATATGTAGAATATATATTCTTGACAAGATGAAGAAAAGCTCATCACAGATTGCAGAAGAAGCTTGCTATAGAGTTTGATGAAATACCTAATGATTTGTCTCTTAGATATTGAAGTTTGGCAGAGCCCAGAGAAGATCTTCCTTAACCAAGGGAAGTATGCAGTTGAAATAATGAAAAGGTTTTATATGTTGGAGTGTAAATCCATGAACACACCCATGGGAACTGTTATCCCCGATATCTAGGGATAACTAGGAGATCATGTCTCGAGTCCCACAGGTCCTAGACATGGAGTACCGAGAGTAGGATTGACCTGAGCATGGCCCTGGAGGGCCCATCCTTCTCCTTCTTCGCCAGACTTGTCCTGTTAGCAGCAACAACTTCCATCACCATCGACTTGGACTTGCATCAGAGGAGACTCTTGCTCCATGAGGTAATTGGTCCAAGGTATCATGGTATGTGTCATGTTTGATCGTTATAATCTTCTTATATATGCATCAGGTTCCTTACATTTCTAATAACTGCTTGGATCTTACACTAATCCACTTGACCATTGATTGGGGGGATTAACGGGGTGACCTAAGCAAGCTTGTATTCATGGGTTTTGGTTAGCAACCAGGGGGGATTTGCAGAGCCATCGTCCGCTCCCACCATTCTATCATTTTACATCTTATCTCCCACACATCCATCCCATTCCCCTAGTCCAGCCATTAGGATGACCTTTGAGGGTTACACTTTGTCCTGTGGGAAGAAGGGGTTAAAGGCCCAGGGGGTAAAAGCAGCTGGTAAAAGATAAAATCCATAGGAAATGAAACTTAGAGATGGTTCGCCCAGGGATCCCCGAGAAGGCAATAAAAGGCCTCTCGATAAGAAACAAAAGGGACCCTAAGAAAAAATAATAAAACAAGACCTAACCAAGGGGATGGGAGGTCTCATCACGAGCCGACCCATTATGTTCACAGGTATCTAGTAGTGTGACATTGCCATCATCTGGTCACCACGCCAGGGCAGTGACCTTTGGTTGCATGGCCAAGGGAAAGGGGGTCTCATCTCAAGCCAACCTTATCATTTCTGCAAAAATACCAGTGGGTAACACTGTCAGCTCTGGTCACCATGCCAAGGTAGTGTCCTCTGGTAAGACCTTGAAGTAAAAAGAAAGAAAAGCAATAAATAAAAATAAAGGCAAATAAAAGGGGCTTGGAAAAAGTGCATCCATGACGGGTACATCTCGCCTCCTACAAAGGCACCCGTGGACAACACCTACCCCTGGTCTTAATATGACTGGACGTCCCTAGACCATATCACCTCATGAACATGGCTTGAATGATCCTCTGTGGAAACTTTCCTTTTCTTGTGGATATTAGCCCAATAGGTTGTCCTGTTTGTTTCTTCAACTTTGTACGGTAGATATGTGTAATGTCTTTGAGCTCTTAGATGATATGCTAGGGATTTCGTGCATGTATTTGATAAATTTAATGATGAGACATGATTGACATTGCTATGATCCCGAGGACTGATGAGCCCATGGAGGGAATAGTTTTTGATGTGCAGGACCATGCCCGACGGACAGGTACCAGTGGATCAGTACACATGGGGATATGATTAGCTCGGACCTCCATGGGGCTGAAGAGCCCATCAGATGGTTGCTGGGATGGAAGAGACAGGACAATGTTGTGATGAGCCACTACACGAGAAGGAAGAAGGACGTTCCACCCATGACACTTTGGTAGAGCTCGGCCTAGGGGGAATCACCCACTGTAGATAGGATGTTTTCTTTTGATGGACAGGATGTCACCTGAGGCAACTGGACGTTGTCTGGAGCATGTGGCAGTGTGCTGGGATCATTTGGCATGTGTGGTAGCTTAGAGGAGCCCTAAAAGGGCCAACGTTTTGGTCTCTGGATGCTGTGTTTGCTCAAAAAGGGCCAATGTCTCCCTCAGAAGGGCTTGATGTCCCCCTTTTAGCTTATATTATGATTTTTTTTAGCAGATTATTGTAAAAACAGTGTAAAATTAAAGGTCAGCCCCGTCGGTTGTTTTAATGACCTAATTTTAAAATTAAAGGTCATAAGATTGATATAAATAGAGGACCTTGCCTCTCATTTCAGACATGACATAACTCACTCTCTTGTGAGAGATACATTTTGTCTTTTGTCTTGGTATATTGGCTCTTGGAAGTGAGGCGCAACTCTTGTGGAGGATTGTTCTTGGCATGTTATGGTGTTTCTCTCATTGGAAGGTTTACAACTAGGGTTTGATAAGCTCTCTTCATGATTTGTAAGTGTATTTCTCATACAAAACTTCTTAAATGAATGGTTGTAGGTTAAATATCTTGCATTTATTGTTACATTGCTATTATATTTCTTAATCTTGAAACCCTAGGTAGCAAGCACACAAGTAGGTCCTTGCTATATGTCCCCCATGATTGAGAAACTTGTTTTAGCCATTGATTAAGGAAGATATAGCCTAGTCGTTGCTACACTAGTCATCCTTTTTCTGAGTTAGCTTTTGAACATAAGTTGAAGAAAGAAGACTTCCTAGGCCTAGTTGATTCTACACCTAGGGTTTTGAATTTTAGGGTTTGAAGGGCCTTGCTCTTGCAACACTTTTCACCCTTAGATTTGTGTTTTAAAGCTAGCTGTTTTGCCAAGGATATTTGAGGAAAGAGGGAGGAGCATGAGGCCTTGCCTAAGCAACACCGGAATGAGCCTCCTCCCCTTAGGGTTTTGATTCTAGAGCCCTGCCATTGCAACACCATAGAACCTAACTCTCCAGTCCTTAGATTTTGATCCTCCCGAGATCTTGCCCTTGTTTCTAACTCCATAATACCCTAAGGCACCGATTTATCTCTCCAACGTTGAGTTTGTTGTGCCAAAACAACCTTTCAAAACTTCCAAACTTGAAACCCTAACTAACCCTAACGTCTACTAACCTGCAAATTAATGATGACGTCATGCCTTGTTTGAACTCTTGGTTGATAGAAAACATTGTGTCTTAGTCATCTAATGATAGACATTGATGTATTGATAAATTTCATTGGCTTAGTTGCAAAACATTGACCTCTTTGTCTATAATACTAACCCTAGAAAAAAAAGATGACGTCACCTCTAGTAAGCATAGTGACACAACAATCCTATTATATATGAGCATTTAATGATATTTAATGCATTGTGTTAATTCAAGGATTAATCATTTCTGTTGGATTGCTATATCATTCTGGTATTTATTGAGAAGTAATATTATAAGCCATTGTCATTATTGCAAACATTGACTTCGTCAATATTTACTACTGTCTATGCTCATATACATTGAATGTTGATAGTCATTGATCTATGAAGTACTAACCACTACTGCATGTATTAGTTTTATTGTTGCCTTGTCTCGCAAAAACAGGTGCCTCTTCTGTGGTGTATCTTCATTTTGACTATCTTCTTGGTGGTAATCTGTGAAAGGGAAAATTTGCCTTGATCCTTTAACCCTTTCCCTTTCAAAACCCCAGATTGCCAGGGACGTCTCCCTTGGGTTTAGCCACCCAAAATAGAAAGATCCCCCCATCAAGGTGATAGTGGGTGGGGAAGCTCCTGTTATGCCAGTTTGACCCTTACCTTTCAGCTACTTGACCTGAACTACAAACTGAGTGATAACAGGAACCAAGTTGAAGCTCATGGTCGATACTCCATCAGAATTGGTTGATGCTACACTGTAAAAATAAATCATTGGATTGTTGATATATCTGACGAACACTAGGCCAGATATATTTTTTGTTGTGAGCACCTTGAGTCAATATTTGGTAGAGCCCAGACGTGTTCACCTTGTTTCTGTAAACCATGTGAAGAGATACCTTAAGGGTACGTTGGATTTTTGTCTCTGTTATACTAGAGATCATGACTCCGGTATGGATATATTGATTCAGATTGAGATGTAAATGTTTTTAATAGAAAGAACACTTCAAGATGTTGTTTCAGTCTGGGGTTAGCCGTGAATTCATGGCAGAGTAGGAAGCAACCCAATATTGCTTCCAACATGGCAGAAGTGGAATATATTGCAACATGTCCCGCCAGTTGTGAAGCCATATGGCTTCAGATGTTGTTGATAGATCTATTTGATGTAGAGATGGAAGCTACTGTGATCCTATGTGATAACCAGAGTTGTATAAAAGTGATGTGTTCCATAATGAGTCAAAGCACATAGAGATCTAGTATCACTTCATTCATGATATGATGCAAAGAGGAGTTATAAAGCTTTGATATGTTGGCACAAATGAATAGGTTGAATATGTGTTGACCAATCCTCTATCTCGTGTAAAGTTTGAGCACTTTCGAGACAAGCTTGGTAAAGTCCGAAAAGGGGAGTAGTGTTGATGATACTATGGTATCCTGACCAATTGCGGGTAGCTCAGTTAGGATTTAATATCCTAGGGGATTGATCATCCCTATACAGATCCAGAAGGTCTGTAAGGACGGGCTGTCAGAGTACTTGTGTATGTGTATGCTAACTTTGGTCAGTAGCGGTATCTCCATTAGGATTTTATATCCTAGGGAATATTTTGATTCATGGGAAGATCATTTGGATCTATTAGAGTACCACAAGATGTTGATGCCAGCCTTGTGCTAAAGATTTCCAACTTCGTGTTGATGTTGATGCCAGCCTAGTGCTAAATATTTCCAGCTTCATGCTGATGTTGATGGCAGCCTAGTGCTGAATATTTCCAACTTCGTGCTGATGTTGTTGTGATGCTAGCCTAGTGCTAAAGATTTCCAGCTTCGTGTTGATGTTGTTGTGATGCCAACCTCGTGTTGAATATTTCCAGCTTCGTGCTGATGTTTTTGTGATGCCATCGATATGTTGAAGATTTCTAGCTTCGTGCTAAAGATTTCCAGCTTCGTGCTGATGTTGTTGAGATGCCAACTTCGTGCTGAAGATTTCTAGCTTAGTGTTGATGTTGATGATGCTCCAACCTTCGTGATGTGATACTTTTGTTATTGATGTTGTATCAGCCTTTTGTTGTTATTGATGATGATGATGTATTAGTGTTATACTAATCCATGTTGATGCAGATGATGATGATGCCACTTCAGCTTCTTGCTGAAGATGATGATTATGATTCCACTTTAGCTTCTTGTTGAAGATGATGATGATGATGATGTTATTTCAACTTTCATGCTGAAGATGATGATGTTACTTTAGACTCATGCTAAAGATGTTGATGATATTAATTTAGCCTCATGCTAAAGAAGATGATGATGTTACTTTAGCCTCATGCCAAAGATGATGATGACGTTACTTTAGCCTCATGTTGACGAGGATGATGATGCTACTCTAGCTCCATGTTGTGAAAAATGATGATGATAAAAACTTCTGATGATTTATAGATATGCCAGTCAGTGTTCCAGATGTTTTTGATGTTGCTGCCCTCTCTCTCTCCTGATGATTTTGTATTGAGTTGTGTCTGTAGAATACCCTTCTTGTTAAGGGGGAGTGTTGAAATATTGTAACTGCAAAGAGTATTCTATTTATTATTGAGTCATTATTAAATATATCAATCCCCTTTTGTGGATTGATCATGTTGTGAATTGTAATTGACCAAATCCCCTTTTGCAGATTGGTCAAACCCTAATTATATCATGTAAATTAAGAAGTCAGACCCATGCCCAATTAAAGTGGTTTTAGCCACTAAGAGGACAAGTTGGCCCTGCCCAGTGAAGAGACACCTTTCTAGTGCCTGCTAGCTAGTATAAATAAAGGAGGCCAATGCCTCATTTGTACACTCACACATTCGCTCATCTAGTGCACAAGTTTTCTAGTTGTAGTTGGGAGAAGAAGGAAGAGAGAGGCGCATTGCTCAGTGTTGGATATTCTCTAGTGTTTTGGTTTATTGTCTTGGCATTGTATTGGCTATATATATTAAGGAAGTTTTTGTTGGGTTTTCTCCCCCATGAGGGTTTCCCAGGATAAATGTTGTGTATATTGTGATTGTGTTTCTCTCAGTGATCCTACCTATGCTATTGTTATCTAGTAAATTTAAAAGAAACCTAATAATATCTCAAAACTTAACAAGAGCAAGGTCCCTATCCATGAACAACTGCAAATAATCATATTTCATCTACTCTAGTGCTTCTTTGATGATGCGTAATTGGGTACTAGTGACTCCACCTGCAACTCCCTTTTGTCTCTCCTCCAACTGGGTTTTCCACATAAGGTCTCCAATAAACTTATGATCACCATATGCCATCGTCAACATCTTTCACAACTTGTTCTTTTGTGACTAATGATCGGTCCTCCAAATCACGCAATGTTATTTCGTCAACAAGGCGTGGGATGTCACACAAGGGACCAACTAACTCACTAGATGATACCATGCAATGATGTAACTCATGTAGACTATCATCCTTATACAAGGTTTCCTATCTATTATCATTCACCAATTCATCTCCTTTGTTTTCATCCTCCACGCATGGCTCTTTAGAGGATAGATCAATATCCCATGGCAATTTTTCAAACACTCATCCTTCATTATATTGAGGTACAATCACTCCCTTATCATCATAGGCATCACAAATGGGATAAGGTGTTGAATCCATGTCATGGTTGGGTGCTAGCACACCCTCATCATCATAGATGGGACAAGATGTTGAGGCCTCTACACCTACAGATTAAGCAACTTCTCCATAGTTAATACACACATCTCCATCCTCTGTGTTGGTGTCCTTATCCCTATTAGACAATTCTCCATTCTGAATTGAGGTCTTCGTTTCACCAAAGAGTGGATTCAACCATTCTAGATGCTCTATTAACATTGTGAGATTCTTTTGATAGTCCGTTAGAGTCTTTTCATATCCCTGACAGACTCGTAATAATTTTGTCATGAGTTCTTGATTTGTCTCCATACTGCAATACCCTTGTAAGATATATGTTATACTATTGTAAGATTAATGTTGGTATGGGACTTTTTTCAAACACCTTGTTGACAATCCCATTACCCATTGAAAGTCCTCCACTTGTTGTTATGATAGAGGTATGTTGGTTTGTAGCTTGTTTCTGTTATAGAATTTTTTTCAAACACATTGAGGACATACTCAAAACCCCCTTATAACTCATTTATTTGTTGTTGTTTGTTTATGCTTTCAATATGGTTTTGAAATGGCCAAGGGAGTTTTGTTTCCAAACAACATATGCATAATGCTTATAGATACCAACAACAATATTGCAATAGAAAGGGAATAACCACAACAACAAGGACACCAAAAGTTATGGTCTGACTTCTCATTTATCAACTAACATGTTACATAGTTTGATGACCAATGAGGTTCAAGGCAACCTTCCAAGGTAAATATGACTCCCACAACACACAAATTGACCTAACCAAAGGAATACAACTCTCCTTCAACCAAATTGTCCCTTACAGCTACAAATTCAGCCCTTTGTTGAGAATGGTGACCCCCCTCTAAGGGAATTCGACCTCCTATATCAGATAACCTAGTCTTAATGAGGGAATACGTCCCCCCACTCCTAAAATCGGACACCAGAAGATAAGATGACCCAACACTTAAGGGAAACCAGTCCTTATATGAGAAGATTCACCCAGAAATGAGGAACTCACCTTGGTATGCAAGGAATACAACGAACAAGTGAAAATCGGCCCACAAACTTGGCCAACAACTAAAGAATTCACCCTTCAATCCCTAACTCGACCCCATAGAAGGGAACTCAACCCAAATGAAGGGAATTCGACCCAACACAAAAGGGACTCGTCCTAGCACAAAATCAACCCCCAACATTTAGAAATTGACCATGCAAGGAATATTACATCCCAACTATGAAGATTTGACCCTTGCTCAAAAGGAGACTACTCTAGAAATGAAAGTTTGGGCCCCTAGTAAATTTTGGCCTCTACCCAATAGAAAACTGACTCCTTCAGAGTAAAGTTCTACCTCTCTATGAGAGAATCGATCTCTCCTACCATAAAATTCAGCCAACAAAAGGGAGGAACTTGGTGCTAAAAGAAAACTCAACCCACAAGGAAAGATTCAACCTCCCAGTTGATAAAATGTAGCCATAGTAAGAACTTTACCTTGGTGGTAAATAAATCGGCCCACAAAAAAAGAAACTCACCCAACAACGAGTTAACTCATCCCTGGTAGCAAAAATCGACCTTGATGAGGGAATTCAACCCATTCAACAAGATTCGGCCCCAAGATAATGACAAATCATCTCAGCTAACATAGAACTCGATCAACAAGTAAATACAGTCCCTCTAAAACTTAGTGTTACTACAAAATGGAATTTCAGCCCCTCTACACTTGAATCTGCTACCAAATGGAAGTTACGACCTTTCTAAGACTCAGATCTATTACCAAGAAAAATATACAGTCTTAAAAAGCAGTAAAAATGCAGCCACTAATGAACTTGGCCTTGGTATCACTATTTCCCTTCAGGCTAGCAAGATCTCCAACTCTGATACCACTGTAATATCCTTGCTAGAGCTACGCTGGATATTATGATATTTTATGCAATTATATTTTTACCGATTGTAATTTTTCTATAATTACTTTGCATTCATTGTACTAAAGAAATTTAGTCAAACATATCACAGGAAATCTAGATACACATGGAATAGAAGAGAATCATGGAGTATTTTATTATGAATGAATATCGAAATACAACAATCCAATGGTTTCTATGGCAACTGCAATATATCAATGAAAAACACACATTACAAGCCAAAAACCTGGAATCATGCCACGGCCTTCTCAATAGATGAGATCAAACCCTTCAAGTGCCATAACCTCTCCAATCAAATCACTAAAACCCAAAACTGAAGTCAAATCACAAGATGAAGCTCCAATGAATATCCAAGATGGATCCTCCTCCTTGTCTAGCTAGGGTGGATATTGTACCACTGAAACTAAACTACAATGGAAGGGTTTTGCCAAAACCCTAACGGAAACCTTGGCTCCAAGAGAACTCCAAAGAGATCAATCCAAAACATAATGAGGAAGGTGAAGTTCTACCCTTCCTTTATACCTCTCTGAACCCCTTCTAGATCTTTCCTCTGTTGACCAAATCAAACATGACCTTGTTGTCCAAAATTTGGTCACATATATGTTCCCGCTTCTAGAATAATTAAAAAAACGATAGTGGAAGATGAATATTTTTGAACCATTATATGTTCATTGCATAGCCCTCGGTATCAGCTTCGCCATGCATTTTGCAGAATCAAAATCTGAATCTTCATGACCAATATATGCATACTTTTGTCTAGAATTCCAATGGAGGTATTACAAGAAGAAATATGAAAAATGTTCTAAGTGACATGTTCCCTCCTCTCCTTTCCCTTCACCTCCATTCATGCTTTCATTTTATACTTAGTCATTTTTTCCATTGTCTCATTACTTTCATATTCCCAAAAATGTTCTAAGTGACATGTTCCCTCCTCTCCTTTCCCTTCACCTCTATTCATTCTCTCATTTTATACTTAGTCATTTTTTCCATTGTCTCATTACTTTCATATTGTCCTTACCATTTTCCACACTTAGCCATTTTTCTTTATTCCTTTTCATGTTCAAATTCATTTCCCTTTTCCTTTATTTTCTCATTTCTTTTTATGTTCCTTTCCATTTTCATTATCCCTTTTTCCATTTCTTTCCTTTTCCCTTTTTCCTTTCCCAAACTTCACATAATTCCTTTATTTCCCATATATTTCTTTTCATTTTTCATATTTTTCATATTTCTTTCCATATTTCATGTGATCCATTATATACTTTCTAGACTTAGTCTTATTTACTATGGCTTACCGCCGGTTGGCAGGTTGGTAATATTTCTTAAGAGTATGTTTTATCTCCACTACCCTCACAATGCACTTTGACTTCCACCACCTCACAATGCACTTTGACTTCCACCACCTTCATAATGCACACAACTCTTTTTACCACTCTTTATTATGAAACTCCTCCAACACTTAGCCAAATATATGAGTTACTGCGGGTTGGTGAGGGTTGATAATATTTATTATTAGTTACTGTGGGTTGGTGAGGGTTGATAATATTTATTTCATATGTTATATTAAAGTCCGTCCGATCGATTATCAAGACTTAGAACATTTTACAACTTCCTTTTACTACTATTTACCTCTCCTCTCAACTTCACTGTGTATTACCACGAGTCCGTGGTGATTTCCTCACCTACCTCTGCATTCACAAACCCACGAACCCGCCATATTATTTTAATAATATTTTTATTATCCTAAGTTCTATGAGGAACATCTCCAAGTGACACATGGCACTTTATTAACCAATGAGATACATCCACATGGCAGTTAATGGATGGTGCCACATGACAACTAATTAATGGAGACACATGGTTGCATACACGAAGTGACACATGGCGTGATTCTGTTGGATGACATATGCAATATTGTTGGCCTACCAAGTGATGACATGTGGCAACATTTGGTTGGGTGACTCATCATTGTTGACTGGGTAGATTGGTGGTTTATTGGGCATGCACAATTATTATTATATTCAACAATTTTCCAAAGGTCGAATCCTCCAAGCTCCATAATCTCCTCTCTTATTTATTTCTTATCAAGTATATGTTACACTTAACATTATATACCACTAATACTCTTTATTCTTGTACATATGGGATAAGAATAATGAAGAAAATTCGAAATTAAACAAAGGAGGTCGAAATTAAATCAAGGGTCCACATTTACCAATCAAACTTAATCAATGGTGGTTGAGTCACGATCTTGCAAAGGCTATATCTTGAGCTCCTGACCTCCATTTGCAGAAAAATTTATACCGTTGGAAAGGTATTTAGACGTAGAAGATGGTGTGTTGAAAGTTGATACATTTTTCTCAGAAATTAAAATATCAGTCAGCTGCATTTTTAATGGGCCTGTGTGACAACTCAACTTCGCAAGCTCATATCTTGAGATCTGGGCGACAGATTTGAGAAAAAATTATATCGTTGGAAATCTAAGACGATGAAGAGCACATCATAGGTGGTTTACATGGTTAAAATGTTGGTTTTAACTTCCATAAAATTAAACTACATTTGTCCTATTTTAATGTGAAATTAATTGTGAAAATAAAAGTTTATTTAAAAAACTTTTATTAAAAAGGGAAATAAACAGTTGAGACGGTTCCTGTAACCGTCAATGAAGACAATAAAAGGACAACATCAAGCAAGTGAATAATGAATATTGTATGAGACACCATCATAGTAATTTTATGTTGATCATATCCTTCTTTCTCTTTATCAAGTCCTTTATCCAATTATTCCACCTTTTTCACTAGAAAGGTTTAACCGAAGACTGATAACTCCTCTTTTCTTCTTACCAAGTCTTGTTGTTTTTTTACCGCCCACCATCTTCCTTCTACAATTTTAATTCTTGTGTATATCTTCTTTATGCTCTACGGGAGCCCCAATCGTAGTCTTTAAGACAAGTGCATTTTAAATTTCAAAGAAAATGTAACAGGCTATATATTTTTTAGAAATTTCAAGAGAGCTATTTCATGAACAATCTCGACTGTACTTTGTAACCTAGAATTTTGAATACAAAGTATTTGAGGTTGATATATCATTATATTTATTTGAGTTTCCCATGTTCACTCTGTTAAAGTTCTCTTATGCATGCAAATCATCTTCTTTTTATTTTTATGTAATAAAAAATATTTAGTCAAACTATGATGGATGTGAGGAAATTTTGTTTATTTTCTTTAAATGTGTGAATGTGCTCAGTTTCTGATCCTTTCTCAAGAAATTTATTTTAAAATAAAACAAATAATTTTTCTTTTATTTTCTTGCAATATTTATATTTCTTTTAATTACTACGACAAACTTTTGCCAAATCCCACATTTTGAATATCTAGAATTCCCAAGAAAATCTAAAGAGGAATACCACCTCTATAAAAATGCAGAGGGATTTACATCCTTGTGAGGTTGTCATTTCGGTCCTAATGGATTCAAGTGTCAACAGACCCTTATTCCCCCTTTTTTAATTTTCACTTAAAGATTAAAGTCACTTTACTAATGTTTAGCAACTATTAATCTAAAAGTTACTTTATTATCTTTAGATTAAATGTCACTTTAGAAACATAATATCTCCTAGCTAGGTGACATCAAATAAACCCCCTGAATACCTTTTTCTTCATTGACAAGCCTAGAAAGTCATATCCAACTATAGAATAGGGGAACCCAAATATGGGGACATGACAGTTTGTCACGAGGATGCCTCATATTTGGACCTAGGTTTGACTTGATCATGAGGACATTGGCATATTTTATGGAGGGCACACTTGTCCTATCCTTTCTAGACCACATGTATGACCCCTTTGTTACACGTTAGTCCATTTTTGGTGGGGCGCTCATGTATTGGAGGATTATGAGGGTGTTTTATGTCCGCATGTTTTATTTGGCTCATGGTTTTGAGCTTGCACATTGTATTAGCACCTTATATTGAGAAGTCTCCTTAGTTATAAAAGGAGGATGCCTCTCTCATTTCATTTATTAGAGATTATTGAGAAAATTTGCATATGAAGTTCTTGTGCATGCACATTTTTTTATAAGTGATTGTTATAGGATATTTTTCATGGGCTAGTCGAAATATTTTTCAGGTTTGTTGGAGAAGAAAGCTACTACAAGGCCAAATAAGGGCACCTTGCTCCACTTGGAAGGGAAATCAAAGTACAACGTTCTTGCCTTATTCCATGTGACCATCGATGTTTTGTTTCCATTTCATTGAGGTAGGACATCCTAGGGCTCTTCCCTCTTACTTTGGCCAAACTTTAAGATTACCTTGATAGTACTTGAAAAGGTTTCCTAGAGGACCAATCTCCCCATCCACTCGTTAATAAGTCTACTTAGCCTTAACCAACACTTGATAGGCAATTAATTTCCCTCAACATTGTCTCATCTTTAAGCCTAAGATTCACCTAGAATTATGTAGAGACGTTGTTACACCTCATATTTACTTCAGTGTACCTTACACTTTTTCACCAAATGCAAACCATCATATGATCAGATTATGTGCCTCATTGTATCATGATGAGCCAAAAGTATGGTTGTATTTGCACTCATGTATTGTA
>JZKD02S1726836.1:138290-151609 GCA_000966675.3 Picea glauca
TATATATATATATAGTTAATAAAATCATTATTAGGACATGTAATAAAGTTATTAAATTTTTTAAAAATGTTAATTATACATGATTTAACTATATAGTATAATTTAAATCCCCCCCCCAAGGGTCACTGAACCTTTTAATTCTATAACTTCACCATACAGAGGTATATTTTCGCCCGTGAATAGTCGAAACGACTGGTACGAAGTCTAGGATACATCCATGCCATTCACCTCAGCAAATTCAGCCCAGATTTTCATTGACATGTCCCAGAGCGACAGGGACTCAATTTTGGCCCTGCAAGCATGCACCAGAAAGAGGTCTAATTGGGGGCCTTCGAGGCCAAATTGGGCCAGATGAGGAAAACCCATTTTAGCTATAGGTATACAGGCTTGTAGAAGCCTATCAATTTTGGTGTCCAACCCAGAATTTTACCCCAACTTCAAATTATTTCCCTGATCAGTCTATTGGCCGACTCCATCCGCATACCTTCCTAGGGCCATATCTCACTCATCCAGAGTCGGATTTGCACCAAACAAAAGGAAGAGGAAAGGTAGCGGATAGAGATACAAAATGGGCATAGTAAAGAACATATTTGTGGCTATTTGGTGCAGAGTAAGAGCCTCTCAAATTTTAGGTCCAAGGGGTCCTTTTATCGAAACAAGCCCAAATCAAAGCCACGTTTTAGCCAACTCACAGGGAAACTTATAGGTAGCAAAGGGTGGGCATAATTAGGTTTGAAAAGTTCCTGAACAACAATCATTTCCTTACTTACAACGACTAAAGCCCGAAGTCCCCTTGCCCTCCAAAGCAACTCAACAATTCCTCACGCCTTGGGTCTTCATTCCGATGAATCCGACAGCCATGGATGGCCGGATATTATCCTAAACACCTCACCTATAGCTACAAGACATGGAAATAGTAAAAGAGCCTTTGCGATGGCACAAATCCCAAGGCAAATGGTGATGTGGCATATCAAGATTTGTCATTTTATGAAAAATTACTTTTTGTAATATGAACTCTCACATGATTTACTTTTGGCATGTATTATTATGTAATATAAGGGCCAAGTCAAATCTGATTTGATCCCCTTTTTTGGATAAGGTTTCATTTTTTGGATAAGGTTCCCTTTTTGGATAAGTTTACTTTTTGAAAAAAGACAAAAGTACTTTAGGGTTGGTCCACTTGTCACTTTTCCAAAAGTGACTAGTGTCCTTTGACCTAACCCTAAGCTTTCACCTCTCCTTTATAAATAAGAAGGTTGGCATTGTAAAAAGAAGGATAAATATTTTAACAAAGCTCTGCTAAAATTTATAAGACTCTTTGTGTGGGTGATACTTGTTGAATTTTAGTTGTTGGATGTGTCATTTGTTGGTTAAGGGTTGATGGGTAGGCGTAAATGCTTGTTATGTTAGCTATCTCCAGGAGGGATTGGTTAGCTAGGTGTTTGTTGTTTCTTCCTTGGGTTTAACTTGCTTACTTTCATCTTCTAACAACTTGGTTTAATTTGTTTAATGTGTTTTAGTGCATATTTTCTGAAGAATTCAATTGTTTTCAGTCTTAGCTAGTGGCTGGGAGTCCTAGGGCCCCTTAGGAGAACCCTTAAATAGACCTCTTAGCTGGCTGTCCATACTTGTTTGCTTTATCTTTTCATTCATGTATATTTCTGTTATGTTTTATTACCATTAACCTTGCTGTCCCAAACAAGAAAATCAATCATTTTGTTCAATTCTCCCCCATGAGACAACCATCTTAGTTGGCTGTTATATATTTCTTATGTGTAATTTTCTATTATGTTTATTTCAGTTTTTTCCATGCATAAATACTAAAATTTCGTTGTTTGCCTGCAAGGATACAACCGGTCACCCACTCTGCTTCTCTTAAGCGGTTGGGGTCCACCTAGAGACCTGTTTGAGTCAAAGGGGCCAACAGGGCAGCAAACAAAAACACACATTTCGATTGGTAAATCCTATCCAATCACTCTCATATACACTTTAATTATCACTTGCACTCACTCCAAAAATTTATGATACACATACCAATGTTTATATGTTTGATTTGTGTAGGTAGTTTGAATGGTTCGCTTGTGAATTCATGTAAAAAATATGATTAATATTTGTGTAGATAACCATCACACCTTTTATATTTCAAACACTAAATTTCCAATCCCCATACAAGGATTTAGTTGGGGATTTCATGCATATGGCGCCTTTGTCATTTGCAAAGAGCCTCAACCCATTCCTTTGGGTTGAATGGTGTAATTGTCATGTTGTAATTATCTAATCTTGCCATATTTTCATTGTATCACTTTTCTCTCACTAATCTATAGGTGGCTGCCCCAAAAAGGGCCCATGCAAAATCAACAAGCTAAATACATGCAAAACGCCACACAAAAAACTTGAAAACAATTCAGGGGTCCGCCCCGTACACATAAAACAAAAACTTATATTATTTAGATATTTACATATACATATTATCTAGCTGTGACATATATGTCACCGATCTATTTACTTGTTTTATGTATATAGTTTTAAATAGATTTCAAATTCAGTAAAAAGGAGGCACGATTATGAAAGCAAGACGTGACCTCACCACATGGATGGCCTGGTATTTCATTTTATGCAATTTAAATTTTGTAGAATATTAAGAGTCAAAGCCAGGGAGTCTTCATCAGGAGCCCCTTGAAAGTTTTCTAGTTAGTATAAGTCGAGTGGTCTTTCCTTAGTACCACACGGTCAAAGAGTTGATTAGCTTAGCTCGGTTGGAATACCACTCTTCTTGGGTAAGCTCAGCAAAAACCCTCTTTAGGGGGGTCCTGAGCCTCTTCCTTTTCGCAGGTATCCTTATTCCATCCAAGCAGCTTTAAGAGCATGAAAGCACTAGTGACGAGAAGTGGATAATCCCTGCTTCTTTGAACTGCATGGGGCACTCTTCAACCTAACCACCGTGGTCTGCTAGGTCTACTCTTCTTATACTAGTTGGCACAGTTCTGAGATGTGTTTTCCTAATCGGGATAACCTTCAAAACAGTGTGGTGGCCAAGGCATGTGTTAAAAACAAAAATTGACCAATAAAATACTTTTAAAGTCAACCTTTCGTCAGTCCACCTTTTCACCCATGAACCAAAATTGAAGTTGTGAATACTTTCCCTTATATCATAGCTGTAACAACTTGTTACAAGGTTGTTCATCCACTTTTACAGCCCACTTTGTATTTAACAACCTTCCGAGGTCACTTCCCGGGTCACCCCGAGGGGTATCAAGCCATTCTAGGCTTGTTTCACTGTCTTAAAAGCTTCAAACAGCTTTCTGTTCACAAATTACAGCCATTTAAAAGTACTTGGTTATAGCTTTTAATCCCTCTTTTCACCCTTGTTTCACATGCTTTTACTCAAGGCATTCATTGGTTAATTACCTAGGATACCGGTTTATCTCGACGACCCATTATGGGACAGTTTCCAACACTTTAAGGAAGTGAACAGATCACTGCCCACTTTATTTAGTTTGCTATCCTAAAAATTAGAAAGCTTATTTTCATCCCATTGTCCATAATTTTCATCCCCTAGGCCATTTTGGCTATCCAAGAAGCTAAGGAAGGATAACACCTAGGGTGGGTGGTCCTGAGAACAACTTCTTACAAGTCTTTCAACTTTCTTTTTCCCCTTCTTTACCGCCTCAGACGAAGGACCACCTAAGGTGCGGGTAGTCTCTACCTCGTGCCGAGCTATCAAAGAGGCTATAACCGGCTTCACAGCCGGATAGGTCGGATATGTCCCTACAGACAGATTTTTCTTATAACACAGTCCTTTTTTTGGTGACTCCACTGGGGACCCTTGCAAACATGTTTAGATTTTCTTGTATCCCAAGCTTGTACTAAACATTGGACCTAAATTCGTTGTGGTCCTTTTCCTACTTGTTGACAAAATTTTGGCAAGATTTTTCAATGACCCTTTGGAATTTTCTTTGGTACTCGTTATAGTTCAGTTTCCTTGCAATTTCCATTGCACCTAGGAGTTATAAATACCATCAAGTTTTCCTTTTCCTTTTACCTTGTCGTTCTTTGATTTTACTTGTTCAAACTCACGTGAGAAGTTATAAGTCTATCATACCTTACCTTTCACTTTGAGAAGAACAAAAAACGAAGCTTCGTTTTTAGTTGGGTTATTTTACATTGTGTTAGAAAGAGTAGGATTGTTGGTGATACACCCCTTGTACTCAAAGTACTTACTTGGCCCCTTGCAAGCTGGCAGGGCAGAAGTATCCTAAGATTAGGGAAACAATGTCCCCCAGGGTTACAAGAAGTCAAAGTTCGCGAAAGAAAACAAGTAGTGAGACACATACTCCTAGGAAACCAAAGAAACTTGTTACCTCTACAGTGCGATTTGAGTCACCCTCTTCCTCTTCTCCTATTCAAATCCCCTTACTAAAGCAAACTTTAGTTAATCCAACAATAGTTACTAATCCTCAGGTTGTTTCTCCCATCGTTTCAACAACTATTATTGTTCACCCCATAGTTTTCCCAATGGAAATGACATGGAAACCCGACACTTCTTTGAGGTTGGCCAGACCTCTTCATGACATACCTGTGGATGCCCCAAATAGGCTTCCTAAGTTTAGTGGCACTGGTACTTTGAGTGCTGAAGAACATATACAAAAATTCTATGATGCATTAGCGTTGATGGACATAACAATTCCCAATGTCATCATTAGACTTTTTGTGAGAACCTTCGAGGGTGAAGCAACGAGATGGTATCTCTTGCTTCCTAATGATAGTATCCTAGATTGGGACACTATGATCCAAGAATTTAAGATACATTTCCAAGGGGCGGATGATGTGGCTTCCCTTCTCAAGGATTTCACAACCATCTCCATCCATGAGAGTGAGAAAATACAGAATTTTAATCAACGCTTTACCTCGACCTTGAATAGGATCCCAACCGCTTCCCAACCATCTGGGAACAATTTGTTCCATTATTACATGACTGCTATGAATCCCAATGTAAAATATATATTAAAAGATAAATCAACACAACTTTAGATGTGGCCAAGACTAGCGCCCTAGAAATTGAAAGAAACATGGAGGAATTTGGTATGATTCCCTCACCTTTAGTGCAGCCCTTTTTTAATGGGAGACCTAGGAATGATGTACCTCGAAATGATGGTCCTTGGTATGAACCTCTACCTGCCCAAAATTCAAGGATTGAAGAAAGGGAAAGTTCGGAAACACTCAAGTTGTTAATGAACATGAACAACCAAATACTTTCTCTTAATCGAAAGGTAAATGAAATGTAGTTTTCTATTGTTCCGAGGCCAAGACTTCCTTTCCCTCCTACTCCTCCTCCTAGGAAACATGCTGCTGAAGTGGATTGGTGTCACTTTTTCCAAGACTTCCATGACCCTAAGTATTGTTACGCATATACACGTCACATGGAATTGTCTAAAAGAGGAAAAGCACCTCTACCTCCAGTTAAAAACAAACTTGCTTCCACTTCCCAAAATGACCAAGTAAACATGGAAGACTCTATCCCCTGTGATGACGATCCTCTTGCTTTCGGAATATTTGCTATAGAAACTAGGAGCCAGGCCCCTAAAACCACTCCACAAGGGGTGGAAGAGGCCAAAAGTGACCCCAAGGAAAATGAAAAGGGAAAACTTCCCCCGAATGGTAGATTACCTTCCCCTATAAGGAACAGGGTTCCCTGGACCCCAAACAAGGTAAACTTTCCTAATAACCCACCACCCTATTTCCTAACACCGATGCCTTACAACGTCGTTGAAGTTCTAGCAAAGGTTCCCGCCCACATGACATTATTAGATGCTCTTCGGACACCCACTCAGTTTGAAAACCTTTCATGTGTTCTACAAGCACCCCTTACTCCATGAACAGAAAAGATACTTCCTCTTTCCAAAGAGTCTACTTCTCAACCTAGGGAAGCATATGATGCTATTGATTTAGACCCTGGTGTTCCTCCTTTTTATATCTCAGTTTTGATTTTTGATTTTGTGCTCCATAACTGTGTTGCTGACACAGGAGCGAGGCACAATGTCATGCCTCTACGAGTCATGAGAATATTGGGTCTTGAATGCACAGGCCCATGTAAAGACCTGTTAGCTTTGGATTCTAGGACTGTAGAAACCATCGGTTACATTAAAGACTTATCCATTTCTTACGACCAAGATCCAGAGGTGAGCATGCTCATAAATGTGATCATAGCAGATATACCTGAAGCATATGGCATGCTTTTAGGGAGGAGTGGTCCACCAAAGTAAAAAAGGGTCGTTATTTCATGGAGGGGACCCACTTCACCTTTCCTCATAAGGGTGTTGAAGTAGTCATTAGGAGGGAACCAAAGTACTGAGAGAAGGTTGTACCTGCTTCCTATAATACGAAACATGTGTCTTTTCAAGATACAGGTATGGGTACATATGATATGTTATCTGAGGAAGATACACATGTCCCCCCTTCTGAGTTGGAAGAAATGGTGTGGAGCATGTATTTTGACGGTGCTAAATCCAAGAATGGGTCTGGGGCTGGGGTCCTTTTGTGTGATTCCAAGGGAAACACAATCCCTTTCTCTTTTCGGTTAGAATTCCCTAACACTAATAAAATGGCTGAATATGAAGCCTTAGTTCAAGGCCTCCAAAAGGCCTTAGGCTTAGGAATATTCCATTTATTGGTGAGTGGGGATTCTGAATTGGTTGTGAATCAAATTAGAGGTAAATATGAAGTTCACAACCCATGCCTCAAACAATACCATTGAAGGGCTAAGGAACTTATTGAGAAGTTATTATCTTTCAACATTCAAGCCATGCCTAGGGCCACAAACCACGTAGCTGATACTTTGGCCTTGGCTGGTTCTTGTTTCGCCTCGGATTTCGTAAGGTCTATTGAAGATATACAAGTCCAAATTTTACATAGACCTACGTTACTTGATAATGTCGACTCTTGGCAAGTTTTTGATACTGATGAAAAAATCTGTAGATTCCTTCAAAACAAGGAGGAGTTCGAAGATTTGCATATCAACCATGAGTTGGAAGAGGAAACATGGAACATAATCCAATTAAAGACAAATAAGATCCCCCTCTGGTTTGTTAGTATTGGAATCCATGTTTGATTCCAATGATGCCACTACTTCTGTGCCTAGTATTGATAGCGAATCTATTAGGAAGGTGCGAGAAGCCATACCTATTAACCTGGGAACTGAGAAAGATCCAAAAATGGTCTATATAGGTGCACAGTGTTCCCCTTTTAAGGTCGCTCGATTCACGGAACTCTTGACAGAGTTCAAGGATGTTTTTGCTTGGTCCTATCAAGACCTCAAGGTTTTTGATATGCAAGAGATAGTCCATGCCATACCCATAATCCCTGATTCGAAACCTTATAGATAGAGACAGAGAAAAAACAACCCTGCGTTGGAACAAACAATTAAAGCTGAATTGGACAAGATGGAAGCATCCGGGGTCATTTATCATGTCCGTTACTCACAATGGGTATCTAATTTGGTTCTGGTTAGGAAGAAAACTGGCGATATTCGTTTGTGTGTCGACTTTCGACATTTGAATAGAGTGTCCCTAAAAGACAACTACCCCATCCCACCTATGGAAGAGATTCTCCAACAAGTCTCTGGGTCTCAAATGATGTCCCTTTTAGACGGTTTCTCAGGTTACAATCAGATAGCCCTCAATCCTCTTGATAGTCATAAAACCACCTTCACCACTCGTTGGGGCACATATGCATATAACAAGATGCCTTTTGGATTGATTAATGCTAAAAACACCTTTCAACGTGCCATGGCCATTGCTTTCAGAGGATTATTGGGTAAGGTCATTGTTGTTTACTTCAATTACCTCACGATCTTTTCCAAATAACGGAGTAGTCATTTTGATCACCTTAGGCAGGTTCTCCTTAAATGTCGTAGGTTTGGAATATCTTTAAATCCTAAGAAGACCATTTTCAGTGTTATGGAGGGAAAATTTTTGGGTCACATCGTCTCTCGAGAAGGTGTAAAAGTTGATCCTGGGAGAGTGGTAGCAATAAAAAAGCTTCCCTTACCTACCAATAAAAAGGAAATGCAATCTTTCTTTGGAAAGATAAATTTCCTGAGACGCTTCATTCCTGATTTTGCTCAAGTAGTTAAACCTCTAAATCAGCTTATGAAGAAAGACATTCGGTTCAAATGGGACCCCCCTACTCGTCAGGATTTTGAATCCATTAAGAAAGCCATTGTTTTCCCCCCCTGTTATTCAATCCTAATCCCTCTAAAGACTTTGTCATGTACACTAATTCGCTAGAGGAGACAATTTCTGCAATCTTGTTGCAAAAGGATCATGAGGAAAATCTTAGGCCAATCGCCTTCGTGAGCCAAAATTTGAAACCCCACCAACTGAATTATTCTCCACTCGAGAAACATGGTTATTCCTTGTATAAAGCATTGGAACAAGTTTGACATTACATCCAAGGCCATAAAGTTTAGGTTTTTGTGCCTACCTCTCTCTTAGTCATTGCTTTGAATCAAACCGAATTGCATAGTAACTGGTCCAAGTGGATCATGTGCATGCAAGAGTATGACTTGGAAATTAAGCCAATGAAAACCATTCGGGGGACAGGGCTGGATGGATTGCTAACCCGATCCCATCCCTCAGTCATAGTTGAACCACCTCAAATAGATGACTTGATTTCTTTCGAAGAACTGGTTAACAAAATTGAGTTGGCCTCACAACCATGGCATGGACCTATCATATATTTCCTGATCAATGGTGTGTGCCCACCGGATATGGATACTAAAGCCAAACGAACACTTTGTTTACAAATTGTTCTATATGTTTTACAAGGCCAAATCCTTTACCGAAGAAACCTTGATGGGGTTTTTTCATGATGCTTGACTCTTGATCAAGCCCAAATGGAACTTGAACAATGCCATTTCGAGGTTTGTGGAGGTCACTTTTCAGCCAAAACCACTGTAGCAAAATTTCTACATGTAGGTTACTTTTGGCCTTCACTCCACAAAGACGCCCATTTACTTGATCAGAAATGCAAAGCTTGCCAACACTTCACTGGGAAGCAAAAGTTGGTTGCCTTACCTCTTAGACCTATTGAAGTCCAAGTCCCTTTCTCAAGATGGGGCATGGAATTTATTGGACCGATTTCACCGCTGTCCAGTGCTGGTCATGTATTCATCTTAACATCCACGAACTACTTTACAAAGTGGGCTGAAGCAATTTCTCTTAGGAATGGTACGAGTCAACAGGTGGGAGAATTCGTTGAACGTAACATTTTATCCTATTTTGGGACCCCTGCCGAGATATTAATTGATAATGGATCAACTTTCATGTCTGATGTCACGTTACACCTTGGTGTTACATACGACATCCAACTTTTTTTATCTTCCACCTATTACCTCCAAGGTAATGGTTTGGCCGAATCAACGAATAAAAATATGATTCGGATCCTTAAGAGGACAGTCAAGGATAACAAGTGTGATTGGCACACAAAGTTAAAATTTTCTTTATGGGCTGATCGTATAACTCCAAAGATAGAAATGGGTCAAAGTCCTTACACTCTGGTGTATGGCACTCCTGATGTCCTGCCTGTTCACTTACAAATTCCAGCCTTGAGGTTGGCTATTGTTGAGGCATAAGATGATTTCCAACCCTTACAACATCGTTTAGACAAACTCCTCGAGTTAGAAGAGGTAAGAAAGGACGCATTCCAACACCTCCAAAAGAAGCAAGACATTGTTAAACGTTCCTTCGATAAAAGAGCCACAACGGTAAATTACAAAGTAGTAGATGATGTTTTATTATGGGACAAAGCACATGAGGCCCCATCCAAACATCGCAAGTTTGATTCATTATGGTTGGGTCCTTACACAATCTACGAAGTCTTAGGGACAAATTCTTTCAGATTAAAAACCTTGGATGGTGAACCACTTCAATTCCTCGTGAATGGTCGTCACCTAAAGTTCTTTTACTCCTGAGAGGCCTCGTCATCTTATACATAAGTCACCATTCGTTCTTTTCTTGTTTGTATCTATTCAATGTTGTTGATTCTCTTTCTTGTATGTATTTGTTGTTGCCTTTTCATGCTTGTATATTTCTCCATGGTTTCAGTCTTGAGCCCTTTTTCCCTTAGTTTCAACTATTGAGTCTTTGTCGGTTTGGTTCCGATTTTGGAGTATAGTCCTTTCTTTGATTTTTCCATGTGTTGGTTTTTTTCATTTTAACGTTGTAGGTTGCCTTCTTTTGGGTTTTTCTAGTGTTCAATACGAAGGATATTGTCCTTGTTATTGGGTGGTTGAGTGAAAATACTGGATTCCTAGAATCCCTTTTACCATACTTGACATTTTGGGAAACTCTGTCTTAAAGTCATCTTAAATGGGAGTAAATCTGGTTGTTATTTTATCAAAGTCAGCAGGGAAAGTCTAAGGAGGTAGCATATCATTCTCTGGTGAAGCTGAAAACCATGATGGCATGATGGATTACATAGCTATGTGATTGCAACTGCACTTTACCTAACCACTTACAATTTGATTTCTCCAAGCAATGGTCGTTTTCCTACAAATTTCCATCACTTATGAGCACTTGAGATTTCAGCATCTACTACCACAGGTTTTTTATATTTCTTTATTCCCTTGTTTGACTAGTTTGCTTGTTAGTTTTCCTTTAGTGGGTTGCTGATTTCAAAAATTCCCATTTGCTTGTTTGTGTGTCAAGATTCAAAGGTATGCATGAGACTTTGTGTTGGGCCAAGGTTCACCTTAAGCCTCGATTCTCACAGTTCACTTGGGCCACATTGCTCAACAAAACCCAGGTCATTATTTCCATTCTTCTATCTTATGTGAATCTTAGTATAAATTTTGTTGTATATATTTACTGCACCACTTTCATTCTTCATTTATCCCTAATGTGAAAAATGGTCCTTATACTACAGTTGAATTCCCCCCTCACCCACATTGGTCACTTTGAAAGTATGAATTTCCATCGAGTATTCCCGCCTGTCACGCGGGTGATCCCATTGTTCGACATGCTTTGGAAGACATTTCCCCTCCGGTGCCAAGAATTTTGACCCAAAAATCTTCTCTGGGATCAACATGGTGTTTTACATAGTTACTTCTCCATAAACGCCCCTTGGTGCTGTGGTTCCAGTCAAAGACAGTGGTGGGGGTCATAGTTACTATGGCCTCTGCCCTTGAAAGAGTATTATTTGGTTGCCTTCAGGGAGTTGTGGGCCTTCCCATGACATTTCTTCCTCATGTCAAGGCTGTTCGATTCAGGGAATACAAAAATTCCATGTGGTAGGAATCAGGACAATCTTTTCAATGGGCTATCATGAGCTTGATTCCGAGTCAGTATGACCCCATGCGAGGGACGCAAAGTCAACGTCACCCGAACAACCAAAAAACATAGTTGTGACTTCCTGGTTTGATTCTATTCAGATTATGGTCTCAAAAGGAAAATAAAACCTAGACATGGTGTAGGGCAGTGTGATATCTTTTCAATGGTATATCTCGTGCTTGGCTTCAACCCCCGACTAGTAAGAACGAGCTTTCGCAAGTTCATGACCACTTCTAGACACCAAATTGGTTGCAGTTCTTCGT
Source organism: Picea glauca (assembly GCA_000966675.3). NCBI lineage: Eukaryota > Viridiplantae > Streptophyta > Pinopsida > Pinales > Pinaceae > Picea > Picea glauca. The sequence goes on from JZKD02S1726836.1 coordinate 149,881, forward strand.
GATTTAAAATTGGTGGGTAAAGAGTTATAAATAAGATATTGAAAAATTCCACGCTCTAATAGACTCAGACACCTTTCCAATGACATCTCATTTCCCTCATTCTGACCTCGAATGGCCTGGTTAGAGTTGTCACAAGTTGGTCAATGGTTTTAGGCGAAAAGGGGTCCGCCAACTCGCATGGAGGGGTTTAATAATAGATAATATGGTCATCAATTACCCCAAAATGAAAATATATTGTGATCTCATCGAAGTACTTGTCGATGCCTTTCTGATGGTACCTCATTTGCCTCGATTGGATATCGTATGGCGATTTGGCACCTTTCACAAGATTGGGTGTCATGTGGGCCCACCAGCAAGTCAAGGGTTTTAAGTGGTCACTGTTCCGGGCCGAATTTGAAGGCTGAGGTGGAATTATCTCAATTTGGCGATGACATATTCCCAAAGTACTCGTCGATATATTTCCAATGATGTGACTTTCATCTGAGTCTGACTCTGTCTCACCGAGCAACATTTTTGGGCTAAGTCAGCAGCAGCAGGGTCAAAGTCAAAGTCAAAGTCAAACTTTGACTAGCACATTTTTCCAAAAAATATTAAAAAATTAATTAAATATTTTATTAAATATTTTTAGAAAATTGGAAATTTTGGGAGGAGGCACGTAGCCTCATTCAAATTTTGGGGAAATTGTTTTTTTTTTTGAAAAATTAAAAAAATTAAAACCCACCCTTCTCCCCTCTCCCAAGCCATTTTAACAGTTTGGCCAAAGGGGGAGAGCTCTCCAACAACAATTCATGGCAGCAGAGGGGTTTTTTTTGATAGCAGCTACAACTCAGCAGTGGACAACCAACTTCTATGCTGCAATCTCCAAACAATTAGCCAGGTAACACATTAATATCATTTCCAAAAAAGAACTAGGGAAAATTTTGTTGGTTGTGTTGAGATCTTGCATGGAGAAATTGCATTCTTTTTCCTCCTCAAATTGGTGTTTATTTGTCTGTTTCAATTGTGGTATTGACTACTAGTTTAGAGTTGTTTGCTGGTCTCAAAGTTCAGGTTTATGTGTGTGCTGAAAGATGCAAAGGAGAGGGGATTCGAACCCCTCTTGGGCACCAAGCCCACGCCTCCATGGCTCCTTTAGATTTTTTTAATTATGAAGCCATTTGCTAAAAATTGTAGGCCTGGGCATGTCACTGGGAAGCCCTGGGCTTTGAACCCCAGTCCTCCCCCTTCTCCTTTGCCCAGAAAGCTCAAAAAATTGCCTAGAAATCCAAATGGAAGGTAGGGGGTTTGAACCCAAAACCTCTCGTCCATTTTGTTGGTAAAAAACCCACTTTGCCCATAGTTTTAAAATTTTAATATTTGGGGACTGGCTAGCCACCCATCCACCACTTGGGTGCCACCACCACCCCCTCTCCGCACGATACCACCTCTGCTACCTCCACCTCTTCTCCCTCCCACTCACGCGCGTGCTCTCACCCATTTTGGCCCCCTCCTCCTCTATCCCATCCCCTCTTCCCCTCACCTCCCTCTCGGCCCTCACCTCTCTTCCCCAAACCCCTTCCACTAGCACACACTGCTCTTCCACTTCCTCCATTCCACGTTACCTCCACCCTGCGTGCAGCCTCCTCTCCCACAACTCTCAACCTCCATGCCCACTCTCCCTCACCCCTCTTCCCCGTTTCCTCCTGTGCACGCACTAGTTCTCCCTCACGTAGCCACCTTCCATTCCTCC
>JZKD02S1726836.1:151659-167250 GCA_000966675.3 Picea glauca
ATTCTATAACTTCGCCATATAGAGGCGGATTTTCGCCCGTGAATAGTCGAAATGACCGGGACGAAGTTTAGAATACATACATGCCATTCACCTCAGCAAATTCAGCCCAAATTTTTAGTGACATGTCCCAGGGCAACATGGAATCAATTTTGGCCCTACAAGCATGCACCGAAAAGAGGCCTAATTGGGAGCCTCTGAGGCCAAATTGGGACAGATGAGAAAAATCCATTTCAGCTACTGGTGTCCAACCCAGAATTTTACCCCAACTTCAAATTCTTTCCTTGATCAGTCTATTGGCCGACTCCATCCACATACCTTCCCAGGGCCATATCTCACTCATCCAGAGTCGGATTTGCGCTAAACAAAAGACAACAGAAAGGTAGTGGACAGAGCTACAAAATGGGCATAGTAGAGAACAACGTTGTGGCTATTTGGTACATAGGAAGATCCTCTCAAATTTCATGTCCAAGGGGTCCTCTTATCGAAACAAGCCCAAATCAAAGCCATGTTTTAGCCAGCTCACAGGGAAACTTATAGGAAGTAAAGGGTGGGCATAATTAGGTCCAAAAAGTTCCTGAATAGGGGGCATTTCCTTACTTACAATGACCAAAGCCCGCAGTCCCCTTTCCCTCCAAAGCAACTCAGCAATTCCTCACACCTTGGGTCTTCATTCAGGTGAATCTGGTAGCCATGGATGGCCAGATATTGTCCTAAAACACCTCACCTACAGTTGCAAGACATGGCAATAGTCAAAGAGCCTTTGGGATGGCACAAATCCCAAGGCAAATGGTGATGTGGCATATCAAGCTTTGTCATTTTATGAAAAATGTCTTTTTGTAATATGAACTCTCACATGATTTACTTTTGGCATGTATTATTATGTAATTGAAGGGTCAAGTCAAATCTAATTTGATCCCCTTTTTTGGATAATGTTCCCTTTTTGGATAAGTTCACTTTTTGTAAAAAGACAAAAGTACTTTAGGGTTGGTCCACTTGTCACTTTTCCAAAAGTGACAAGAGTCTTGTGACCTAACCCTAAGCCTTCACCTCTCCTTTATAAATAAGAGGGTTGGCATTGTAAAAAGAAGGATGAATATAGTAACAAATCTCTGCTGAAATTTATAAGACTCTTTGTGTGTGTGATACCTGTTGAATTTTAGTTGTTGGATGTGTCATTTGTTGGTTAAGGGTTGAGGGGTAGGGGTAAATGATTTTTATGTTATCTATCTCTAGGAGGGATTGGTTAGCTAGGTGTTTGTTTTTGCTTCCTTGGGTTTAACTTGCTTACTTTCATCTTCTAACAACTTGGTTTAATTTGTTTAATGTGTTTTAGTGCAGATTTTCTAAAGTATTCAATTGTTTTCAGCCTTAGCTAGTGGCTGGGAGTCCTAGGGCCCCTTAGGAGAACCCTTAAAAAGACCTCTTAGCTGTCTATCCATACTTGTTTGCTTTATCTTTTCATTCATGTATATTTCTGTTATGTTTTCCTACCATTAACCTTGCTGTCCCAAACAAGAAAATCAATCATTTTGGTCAATTCCCCCCCACGGGACAACCATCTTAGTTGGATGTTATATATTTCTTACGTGTAATTTTCTGTTATGTTTATTTCATTTTTTTCCATGCATAAATAATAAAATTTCATTGTTTGCCTGCAAGGATACAACCAATCACCCACTCTGCTTCTCTTAAGCGGTTGGGGACCACCTAGAGACCTGTTTGAGGCAAAGGAGCCAACAGGGAAGAGAAGAAAAACACACATTTTGATCGGTAAATCCTATCCAATCACTCTCATATACACTTTAATTATCACTTGCACTCACTCCAAAAATTTCTGATACACATACCAATGTTTATATGTTTGATTTGTGTAGGTAGTTTGAATAGTTCACTTGTGAATTCATGTAAAAGATCTTATTAATATTTGTGTAGATAACCATCACACCTTTTATATTTCAAACACTAAATTTCCAATCCCCATACAAGGAGTTAGTTGGGGCTTTCATGCATATGGCGGCTTTGTCGTTCGCAAAGAGCCTCAACCCATTCCTTTGGGTTGAATGGTGTAATTGTCATGTTGTAATTATCTAATCTTGCCATATTTTCATTGTATCACTTTTTGCTCACTAATCTATAGGTGGCTGCCCCAAAAAGGGTCCATGCAAAATCAACAAGCTAAATACATGCAAAACGCCACACAAAAAACTTGAAAACAATTCAGGGGTCTGCCGCATACACATAAAACAAAAAATTATATTATTTAGATATTTACATATACATATTATCTAGTCGTGACATATATGTCACCTATCTATTTACTTGTTTTATGTATATAGTTTTAAATAGATTTCAAATTCAATAACTAGGAGGCACGATTGTGAAAGCAAGACGTGACCTCGCCACGTGGATGGCCTGGTATTTCATTTTATGCAATTTAAATTTTGTAGAATATTAAGAGTCAAAGCCAAGGAGTCTTCATCAGGAGCCCCTTGAAAGTTTTCTAGTTAGTACAAGTCGAGTGGTCTTTCCTTAGTACCACACGGTCAAGGAGTTGATTAGCTTAGCTCGGTTGGAATACTACTTTGCTTGGGTAAGCTCAGCAAAAACCCTCTTTAGGGGGGTCCTGAGCCTCTTCCTTTTCGCATGTATCCTTCTTCCATCCAAGCATCTTTAAGAGCACGAAAGCACTAGTGACGAGAAGTGGATAATCCCTGCTTCTTTGAACTGCATGGGGCACTCTTCAACCTAACCACCGTGGTCTGCTAGGACTACTTTGCTTATACTGTTTGGCACAGTTCCGGGATGTGTTTGCTGATTGGGATAACCTTCAAAACAGTGTGGTGGCCAAGGCATGTGTTAAAAACAAAAATTGACCAATAAAATACTTTTAAAGTCAACCTTTCGTCAGTCCACCTTTTCACCCATGAACCAAAATTGAAGTTGTGAATACTTTCCCTTATATCATAGCTGTAACATCTTGTTATAAGGCTGTTCATCCACTTTTACATCCCACTTTTTATTTAACAACCTTCCGAGATCACTTCCTGGGTCACCCCGGGGGGTATCAAGCCATTCTAGGCTTGTTTTCCTGTCTTAAAAGCTTCGAATAGATTTTTGTTCACAATTTAAAGCCATTTAAAAGTACTTGGATGTAGCTTTTAAGCCCCCTTTTCACCCTTGTTTCACACCCTTTTACTCAAGGCATTCATTGGTTAATTACCCAAGATACTAGTTTATCCTGGCGACCCATTCTGTGACAGTTTCCAACACTTTAAGGAAGTGACTAGCTCGCTGTCCACTTTATTTAGTTTTCTGTCCTAAAAATCAGCGAGCTCATTTTCATCCCATTGTCCATAATTTTTATCCCCCAGGCCATTTTGGCCATCCAAGAAGCTAAGGAAGGCTAACACCCAGGGTGGGTGGTCCTGAGAACGACTTCTTGCAAGTCTTTCACCTTTCTTTTTCCCCTTCTTTACCGCCTCAGACGAAGGACCACCCGAGGTGCGGGTAGTCTCTGCCTCGTGCCGAGCTATCAAAGAGGCTATAACTGGCTTCACAGCCGGATAGGTCAGATCTATCCCTATGGACAAATTTTGCTTATAACAGGGGTGGATCATGAGAGAGGGATAGTTGAGGCCTTGGGCATGAGGGAGAGTATTGTAGGCCATGGGATAGATGATATCTCATAGGGTGATACATATTCATATTCTCATTCTGATGAGGATGGAGGGCTTCCAAAAATTATTAGTATGACACATCAGCAGTTAGTGGGGATTGGAAGTGATGAACTTCCAAATTTGCCATGGGATCTGAGAGACCTTTTGGTCAGTAGTTTGCTTCATCTTATGATGGTTTGGGTTGTGCCAAAGAGCAACATACTCCACCCTTGGTTTATTTTGAGAGATCTTGATGGGGCTTTTTCTAGGTGGTGAGACAGGTTTTCCCCGTTGATACTCATTTTCGAGTATGGCGATGGATGGGAAGATTTTGATTCCATGGGGGTACCTTTACAGGTACAACTTCTTGATAGTAGGCCCAATTATCATAGGTATTTTAGCATGAGGATCTAGGAGTGGGGGATCCAGTATGTATATGTTAGGTAGATAATCATGTTCAGAGTAGTGTAGTGTCAGCGTGATGGTTCATGTCAGAGATTAGCATGGGACCTTGGGATTATAGGGTTGGGCCTTTCATTGATTGATGGAGGCAAGTGGATCTTTGCAAGGGAAAGTCATTCTGATTTTCCATTGAGCTTCAGTATTGGGGGGAGCACGCCACTTGTTTGTGATTCATTGAGGTCTTGTAGTACCTCACTATGGCAACAACATGTTATCCAGTGGAGGTTGTATTGGGTTTGGTATGGTATTGGAGGACAGACCCATTTCGGGTGGAGGCCATGTGTTATTTGCAGGAGACTCATGGTGTTGATATCTCACAGGACTATACTTCACAGGGATTCATCTTGATATGGGATCCAATGATTGGAGTGCTTGGTAGTTCAGATTTCGATGGAGTTGAGTCTCAAGTAGAGCAGTTTCTTGGGGAGTTGACCGAGGATCTATTGCACTTGATCATTCTACTCATCAGGAGCATTTGGGGATCAAGTGTGGAGAGCACTTGGAGGGGCCACATATTGAGGGGACCATACTTATGTCACACAGGTGGATATGGGACCCCGATATCATATGTATGTTGATTCATTTATTGCTTAAGGTAAAAAAATATTTTAACAAGGGGGATTGTAATGTCCCCAATTTTAGTTGTTTCTATGTTACAGAGTGGGATGCTTGCTAGCGTAGCCAGATGGGGTTGACAGTGACTTTCAGATATATTGATGGGTTTTATTGGGCCCGACTTGCATCGTTCATAATATTCCATCATCAGGATCCATTCCACACAACTTGGCTTTGGTTCCATTGCATTCCGACGATTTCTGTAATTTTGAGTTATTATGGGTCATATCTTAATTAAATTCACTAAGAAGGTCATATTGGGAATAATACTTGGAGAAACCTCTTAGTGTAATAGCTCATCAGAATTGGGAGGAACATCACTACAGGATAAGATGATGAGAAGTGACTTTTAGTGGTCGGAGAAGCCATAAGGATGGATAAATCACTTTTTAGAGGTAAAATGGTTAATTAATTAATAAAGTGATTTAATTAAGGAATAATAAAATAAAGAAAAAGTCACTTGGAGAGAAAATGTGAACATGGGGAATAAAAGAGAGATAGGGGCCTCTATTCTCTCATTATGTTGTTTATCATTTTGATGTCTGGCTTCTTGCTAGAGAGCCCATGCACTTGGGGGTTTTGAGGGTTTTGACTGAACAAACCCTAGAGATTAGCTCGATGGTTAAATATCCCACCCAACCTGGTCCAAGCTTGGTCACATAGGTGAAAGATTCCTCCCTCACCATTCTACATCAGTTCTATTCATTTACAAGAGCATTTGTGGAGGCAGGGCGTATTGTTGGAGGTTTTCTGCAAAGCTAGGGTGCACCCATCTTGAGAGAGTGGTTCGAATTGCTCGGAGGAGACTAGATCTTCATGGAATTTCATTCCAGGATTGTTATAAATCACCCTAGAGCCATTTTACACCATTGTGTGAGTGGATTCATCATCCCATTCATTCTATCACTCAGGGGGGCGTGATTATCTTCAGGAGGGCACATTGTGCATAGTAGACCTTGTGAGTTGGAGAGGGAGATCACTCCCAATTGCTTGGAGGTTCATGAGAGGGTTTCTCTAACCCCCGATCTACATTTTGGCACTTGGTTTCAGTGGATTAGTGATCATATCAGTGGAGGTCGATTTCTTGGCTTGTTACAACCAGTGAGGGGCACATTGTGCTAGGGAGGACACCACATATTAGCTAGGGGCAAGTTGGACCTTCCATATCTTTGGTGATTGGCTTGAGGAGGCTCTTGGAAGCCTAGATCTTCATCTCTATAGTGTATCTTGGAGGCATCATTAGCCACACACTCTATTTCTTATATGTATTCCAAATCTCCTCCATTTTGTATGAGGACAACCATTGTTATGAATACAATCATATCTGAGGTATTTGTGGTTATTTCTTGTGTTGTTGATCTTGCATATTGATTAGTATATTCCCTTGCTATATCTTCATTATTTATTTTCTGCAAAACATACAAAGAACCATCATTATAAACCCTAGAGCAATTCAAGAGACTAAAATCAACAAAGTGTTTGACAAAATACCACAACCAGAAAACTCATAAAACTCAATAAAAACCCAATGTTCCAATCAGATCTAGTTGGGAACATTACAAAATGGCCCTATAGAGGAAAGCTTCAAGGTGTTATCTAACTTTTTGTGGGTTGATTTAAGGCAATTCTCAAATCTGTAAATTAAATTGCATCAACAAAAATTAGATTCGGTGAAACCCTAGGGCTAGGATTTGGTGCTTCAAGGTGTCGTCTTACCCATACCTAGCCTCTACTTCATTTATAGATTGTTTACACAAGCTTATCTTACATATATAGAGGTGAATTTGCTCTCTAATGTGCTAATATTTTTTTATAATTTACTTAGAGGTTTATTTGGTAAATTCCAAGTGCTAACTTGTAAAACCCTACGAGGATTCACCATCTATTTTACAAGTTCTTGTTTACTTGATGCGTAAATATCTTTAGAATTTGTTTCTAACATTTGTTTGGTTTTTATTACATAAAATATCTATTGCCCAAGTGGAAACATCCAAAACATCTTGCTTTATTGTGCTTACAGTCTCTCTTGGATGGTGTTTTTCATGATCTAAATCTGATTTTTTTGTGTTTTCATATATAAAACAAATTTAGAAGGTGAAGGACAGCCCTAAGCTTGCCCTTTATTAACATATAATCAAGTGGATAAATGTATTCACTCTTTTGCACATATTGCACCTTTGATTTATGCTAAATGTATTCACTCTTTGTGCCCTAAAGAAGCTTGGAGTGGTTTTAACCTCTTGAAAGTTTCATTTTTAGAGTGATAGACTTAAATGCAAATCTAAAATTGTTAAAATTGTTTATCTCACACATCAGATTTGGCACATACATCCAGTTGCTCATAACCTTTCTTTCAAGTGGATATTATTGTGGTTCATGCTATTGTTTCTAGTTGTATATCTTTAGAGAATTGTAATCACTTATTGGAATCCTTGTGCATAGTCTTGATACATGTATTGTGGATTCATTAAAGTAAATCATATGCTAGCATGGTTTAAATTCGCTTGAAGAGGTTTACTTTTATTAATTGAGATACCCTCCTTGGCTTCTAGGAGTTGGCCTAAAGTGCAGGGGAAAGTGTAATGAGGTGACAATGGTGTCCTTCTCATCTTGTTGCCTCAGTTAGCACCTGTATTCGGACTTTCACAATGATGCTAGTTCAGGAAATAACATTTTTGGCGCCACTGCCAGAGACAAAGTCCATCTCCCGATTGTTTTTGGGTTTATTCTTGTATGTGTATCTTGATGAGTTTGTTTTGAAAGCTAATCTTGATTGTCTCATCTAGCCACTCCACTTCAAGAAAATATAACAAAGAGGTACTCTACAAGAAATAATTCCCAAGGAAATGTTGATCTTGTGCCTGAAACAAAATGTGTGGGCTTCCCTTCATTGAACACTACGTCAAAAACGTGCCCAAAAATGGTACTTGCAATATGGGTATATTACCATATATTTGAGCATAACAATTGAATCTAAATCAACCCATTAAATGTGGACAACCAAGCATGTACAAGCCCAAACCATGAGCAACAATCCCATCAACAAGAAACTGGGAAACACTATCAATGATAAAAAAAAATGAGGATTTGCCTTGCTTGATAGATAGAAAACATGCTTACCAAACTACCATGCAACAAACAACTATTTAACCATTTTTTCAGTCCCACCAAGCATATGTGTATCTACCATAATCAATGCTAAAGCATTTTACAACAACTGTGCATGGATTTCATCTAAACATCTAGTGAACAAGTGCTCAAAACATACATAACAACCCACAATATGCTTTAAAATATTCATTATCCAAGCAACAGAATGACCTCATTCAACAAGCATATCAATGCAAAATAAAGGATTAAGCTAGGCTTGCTTAATTGATCTAAATAGGCCACCATATTATTGTTCATTTCCAACAATTACCATATAATACAAATCAAATCATGAAACTGCTAGCTAGTAAATTATGGGAATGTGGCCTTCTGTCAAAATTCACTTATATGCATACCATCTCTAAACTATCTTGACACCAAAAGAGGAGTGAGTTGTAGCTTTCATCCCATATATCCACATGTATATAGTCAAAGTGTTGAGGTTAGGACTATTTCAAAGCAATCCAAACATGCACATGTATATTACAATTTTGGTGCAACGATAAAAACCAATAATACGCATATGGAAAATGTTTATAAACTCATGTGTGCATGCAACCCTCCAAACAATCATGCATAAATATATATGCACAAAAAATGACTTCAGAATTATAGAACATAACAACAACGCATCCTATCATGGGCATGAAATTTCCCATTCACTTCTTGGGTATTAAGACAATAAATACTTCCAGCATATGTCCGAGAAAACAAGGGGTAACCCTTATATAATGCCTCAAAAGCTAGCAGACAACCACTATTTACTTTCATCCTATTCCTCAAGTGAAAATGCCATCATACCATTAGCAAAGCATGTACAGATTTGAACTCAACATGTTTTTTTAAACAAAACCCATATGCATTGCAATCAAACTCTCATCATGGCTTGCAACAAATGCTTATAAGAGCATGTTCTTCCATGATTTTAAAAAAGGTAAAACACAATCCATAGACAAAGCTACCCATAGCTATAAAAGAAGCAATATCTTACACATTATCTCATACCCAGAAATTACCAAATCATAACAAAGGAATGGGGTGCCAGGAGAAAATTACAAGGTCGAAATTGCCTATGGGTGCCCCGGGATGAGGAAGGAGAAATTTGAAATGAGAGATAAGCCTATGGGATTTGAAATTAATACCCGGAATAGTCCAAACGTTTTTTGGTTTGACCAACATTTTCCCACTATCACACACCCACTACAGTCCTCTTAGATTTTTCATCTTTTTCTTTGAGAGACAGAATCCTTGAGAATTCTATGGGGCCTAGTGTAGACCCTCTCTTTCCTTATCTTCCTCCAAACGACCACAAGCTGGCCTTAGCGCAAGTGCCTTTCACAACTCACGAGTCAGGAATCAAGACTCTTGACTACCTTTTCTCCAAACATCGATACCCAAGATACTATACGGGTATGGCTCCTCCTCACTAGCACCTACTACATGTAACCGTAGGCTAGGCCAAACACTAGCACCACTCACAACCTCTTCAGTTGAGGTGTTGAGATCTCATGCTCCTCCTTCATGAATCCCTAAGACGCGAGAGGTAAATGTTTCATGGATTCTGCCAAAGTGACGCGCACACGCCACTTGTCAATCACGCTATAAATATGCTCACGAGCTGTGTCGCCACCGCTTGTCACACGAGACCTCGACTCTTGGCATTTCGTGGCCTTAGTGATCAAGGTGTAGCTTATTCATCCCACGAAACCCCGAGCCATGATAAGTCCATAGTGGGTTGACTCTTTCCCAGTGTGACATGTGTCCACCAACGGTCACCCACTTCCTAGGCTAAATACTAGCACTACTCGCATCTCATGACTTTGCGAGTTGGCGTGTCGAGCCCTCATGCTCTCTCTTCGTGATTTCCCAAGATACGATAAGTCAACAATGGGTTGAATCCTTCCCAGGTGACATGTGTCCATCACCTGTCACTCGTTCCCACCTTTCTCTGGGAACTTATTGTTATGCCACATGTCAACCACGCGGTCCCCACTTAAGGATGGGTCACGTGTTTGTACGGGCCCTCAACGCTCGACACTTCACGACTCCTACAATCGAAAAGAAACACCCTCAAGTTCTAAACCTCCGATAGGTGATAACCATGAAAGTTCTGATCCAACGGTTCTCCTGTGCCTTGGATCCAACGGTCACGATCACGTCGCAATCTCACGAATCGTGAGTCATGCAACCCTACCCTTGACCACACCAAGTCGTGAGTCAGTGAAATGATACTCTCCTGCCTTTACAAAGGCTAAGATCAATGGTCATTAGGGGTCCATCAGATCCTTGGATCTACGGTCCTGGGTCCCATCGCTACTTGCAAAGGCTAAAAGGGGAAATGTGTTAACACCTATGCCCCTTCTCTAGATCCATCGGTCTTGACAGATATGGGGTATTCCCGAAAGGATTCTGATCATTTGTCTTCCAAATGGTGGGGTATTCTCTCTTTCTATAATTTGGCTTGCTATCCCTTCTGAGCTTGAATCATGAAATTCAACTTCTCGGGGCTTCGAACTCCCACGACTTCGAGACCTTAGAAAGCTATCCTTCCTTGCGTAAGGTTTCCAAACCCGGATTGCATGAACTGTCAGATAGTTCTTGGGCAATCGTCCCTAATCTCAGTTGAGTATCTAAGTAAAGGTTCGACACGGTCCCAAGGTTTATGGGGTAATCCCCAGAGAAGAGTACTCTCGAGGTGCTTTCCCGAAACATTACGAGAGTCGAGCAACAAGACAATTCTTGGTGGAGCGAACTCATGCCCCAAACTTAATCATTTGTACAGAAACCAGAAATAGCATATAAGCATACACATGCATCCATTATTTCCAGTTTAAAACACCAGACAATCATTCCACACATAAATTATTGTGGGCATATAAACATAAGCATGTATTCACGATATTCCATTTGAAATACAAGGTATAAAACACTTATCAAATCTATCAGGCGTAATGAAACTACTGAGAGGGGTGCTCGTTTCCACCCAACCATAGGCTCAGTGAATCCAAATGGATTTACTACTAGCCACCCCCGAGCTAGACCACAATGCTTTGAGGTTCAGTCTCCTACTTCCAGCTCAACAGAAATCAAGGACGAAGGTTACTCTCCTTCTCCTGATACAGGAAAACAATCCAGGACGAAGGTTACTCTCCTTCTCCTGGAATTCAGAACTCCTTGTATTTCCAGTGTTTCTCCAGTTCTCTTCCGCGATCCCCCGTCGCGCGCATTGCTCTCCTTGTCTACCACATTTCCTCTCTTGCCAATTTCTGTCTGCAAGGTTGCATGTGGTGCGAATTCCGCCATCCGTGGTCAGGTCTGAGGGCTGTTATGAATGGGCGGTTCACCCCTATCCCCCCATTAACTCTTGAGGAGCCTCCCCACCTACCAATCTGACGGAAAATCCATTCCAATACAAGAGAGCTGCTTTGGTTTGTGAGAAAGTGTAAACCAGTACGATACTAGCTCAGTGGAAGTTAACGTAACCATTCTAGGTCCCTTCCACCACCTCTCATTATCCATCGTGGTCTCTTTTAGCACATCCCCTTCTCAGCAGTCATGAAACACATGTTCATTATATAATTTACATTCTTCGACCTTTTATGCAAAGGTCCATCTAATCAAACATTCACATCTTTGAGTTTTCCATAGTTCTTGGCCAACATAGTTATTTTTACAGATTGGGGGAAACAGGGTGTTACACCCACTATGTATGAAGGGTGTGGAAACATGGGCTTTCCCCACACAAATTAACCACTAATAAATCATTTTCAAACTAGAAAACAAGTATGGGGACCAAGCACTCAGATTTTTGAACTATCAAACAAAAGTATACAGAGGCCTGGGGCAATCATGGTTTCTCACCCAAATTGGAACGAGAAAGCAAAATAGAAACAATGATATGGGTATGGGCAAAAAACTATCTAGTTGCACCTTAAACTACTAAAATGTAGGACATAATATGCGTGCAATATTCAAGATCTTCCATTCAGTGATTCCATATGTTCCTATGCTTGGAATCATGGTTTATTTTCTTGTGGTTTCGCCCTCCATGGCTTGAGTAACAGAGCATCAACCTTTTCACTAGTCACAATCTCTAAGCAAATAACCAGCAGGTAATGGAGGTTCAAGATACTTGATGGAGCTTAGCTCTCCTTCCACATTGAAGAAAAGAAGTGCCAAGCTCAAGAAAATAGCTTGATTCCTCACCCCAAAAACAAATGCATCTGGTGCACCCTGTCTCAAGCAAATAAGTATGAAAAGCTGCCAAAGGAAGGGCATGATTTATCCTTGGAAAAACTGAATTAGAACCTCTCCAACAGGGTGAATTATGCAAAATAAGTTAGGTTAAGAGCTTAAGCATAAAACATACATCTCCCTCCCTTGGATCTTAAACGAATGGAAACAATGTTCTCTCTTAAACCCATGCGAGCAATGGAAAAAAAATTCTCTCATAAACCCATGCAAGCAATGGTACCCTGCCGAAAATGTAATGAAGTGAATATGTAAGCTTTGGAGCACACTAGTTTCATGATATTTGCCAGTCAAATGTTTGTAAAGTCCTTCGAACCTCTTCACAAGTAATTGCCAAACTTATGAAAAACAACAAATTGCCAAGTATGTAAACAAACACCCAAGAATTTGCAAGTGTTGTGAACCATATTCGAGACTTTCCAAGTGGACAATTACTATGTTGGCGTTTGTTGAGGCGAGGCTAGGGCCTAGGGTTATAGGCTTCAACCCTCATTAAGTATAAATGAGACAAAAGGATTTTCTTTTTAAGTAATTTAAGCATTTCAATTTGACTTTTATATACACATCGACATGTTTGTTTTCATATTAAAGTATGCTTGCACTATTATCATTATCATGGAATAGACAAGAGTCAATCACTATAACAAAACAAAAATGTTTATCAAACTTTTTCTTTTAAAATTTTGAATTGAATGTTTTTATTACGGAGTATTCATTCAATTAATTTGTGAGATAGTACAGTCTTTTGTGGAATATTAAAGAATACCTCTAATTTTACTATATATTAATAAATACTTGATAGTACATTCGTTTGTGGAATATTAAAGAATACCTCTAGTTTTACTAGATATTAATAAATACTTCTCAAAATTCTTTTGTTTAACCCCCCTCCCAATACATTGTTTTCAATTAAAAAAGCCTTATTTGTAATATATATCATTTTTTTATACCAAATACCTCTTCTTATACCCTTCTGTTAGCACAAGAATTTGCAGCTAGAAGAGGCCTAACTATCAGAGTTTTGGGTTTTTTCTAAAGTGTTAACTCCCTCAGTGGTAAAGTGCACAACCTACTATACTGCCAAGACACCTAAACACAATGGCTTCGACATTATAAAAGACCACCAACTTCTCTGCACATGTTCAAGATTGAAGGCGCTGCGTTTTGACATTGCTACCTAAACCTGCACACAGGCGCAACATAAGTGGCGCTACCTAATATTTCTGGCAGAAAACAAATTGTGCAGAGTTATTTTACCAGTTTTTAGTCACTAAATTGAAACTTGGATTCTGAACAATTGAAAAGGTATTTTTGAAAACTGGAGGAGGTTTTTGTTTATAACATGCCAAATAACAAAAGCCTCTCTCAGTTTTTCAAAATTTGTTATGGTTGGAGATATATTAGACATAGAAGTGGAACTACCCAACTATTTTATAGCGGTGCTGCCTAATTTCCTGTAGCGGTCACGGTTTTGATATTCGCCTTGTTGGGAGGTTGCCACATGTCAAGGAGGGTTCAAATGACTTCTCAAGGATCAGTTAGATGTCAAGGGACACCTGCACCTAATATTTATCTCTAGAAAAGGCCTCATGCAATCAGGTGGAGACATTTTATTAATGACTTCCAACAAATTCCTAAAAATTAGCAGTTTGTTGGATTTTTGTCTCTTTGATTGTTGCCACCTATCTCCAAGGCTTAGAACCCAATGGAGGAAATGGGATTCGACCACCTTAGTTCATTTGGATGCTATTTTCTATTTAAAGAAGGAAAGATCTCTTGGTGAAGGGAGAGGGATGAGCCAAGAGAGGCTAGAGAGAGTAGGAGTAGGCAGTTTTTCTGTGTATGTTCATTTGTAAGCCTGTGGACATTATATGATTGTAAGCATTACTGCTATTGGAGACTCATGAGAGCTATGATTTCAGATTGTAAATATTTTGTTTATATTTATTCTTATTTGAATATATTGTATATTTGAGGATCAAAGGCTGTCAATGATTTATGGATCCCTAAGCAACAGAGGATCTGCTGTATTTTTCCCATCAGTCATTGTTTATATTCAATTATTTGTTGATTCATTAAATTGAGAGGATCTTTGTTTAGTGAACATTCTAACATATGTTTTCCTTCTTCATTCTTCCACTTATCAACATATAATCTTGTTTTTTGTTGAGCAGATTTTGTGCCTTCGATGAGTAGGATGTTTGTGACTCCATTGCCCATTGGTGTAGCCTACTGGTCTACAATTTGCAACCCTTTCTCTTTCTTTATCCATCTTTCTGATCCACCTATTCAAAACCCAAATTATCTTTTACATTTTGATGGGTGCTGAGCTTACACTTTAGCAGTCAAAGTGTGACTTTCAATGCTAACATTTTTGGCACCGTTGTCGGGGATGGATTTGAGCAGATTGAAAAGATCCTTGGGAAGAACGACATTGCACAGCTCCAAATTTAGATGGTGACTGAAGTTGGACACCTTCAAGAATTCACATTCACCATAGCGACTCCATTTTTCAGAATATGTTGGTGACTCCACTGGGGATGATAAAAATCAAATGGCTATGAAGGCTATCCTGGCCAGGAGGTTTGATCCACTCAATTTCTCAGCCATAGATGGTTATCCACATCTTGTGCCTCAAATTGATGAATGGAAAGATCTGCTGCCCAAATTTTATGAAGGTGATGATGACAACCCTTTTGAGCATGTTCATGAATTCCATGCTTTGATGCAACATCTTGACATCCATCATGAAGATATATTGATGAAAATGTTCAGTATTCATTGGAAGGCGATGTGAGACAATGGTATAGAACACTCCCTGCTTCTAGTATTTTCTCTTTGAAGGAATTTCATGATGTTTTTTATTCTCATTGCAAGATAATTTATCCAGCTGAAAGACTTTTTGAGAATTGTTGCGAGGGGTATGCATCATATATTCAAGATTCATCAAATGATTCCTCTAGTAGTGATGATGAAGGGGATGATTATAGAGAGCAGGACTTAGATGATGAGTTTCATAATGCTTTTCCTAAATTTGAAGAACAAATGCATCATTCATGTCAAAATCTAGGTCCCCAAGAGAATGATCAATATGGGCAATCCATCATTTCCCTATCTCCTCCTTTTCTCGATTCTTTAAGTCAAGAGGTCATCTTAGGTTCAGATTTATTTCATTATGAGAATAATGTTGCAGCTTTTCATAAACGAATTCATAGCTTACCAGCTGTTGTTGTAATCCCTCCTATTGTTAATGAACTAGTTTGCCATGATTTTCCAAGTTTTGATGACTATGAGGATGTTTTCACTGAACAACCAGTTGTCCCAGCTATTGTACTAATCCCATCAGCCATTAATAGTCAAATGGTCATTGATTCACCTTTGTATGATGATTATGAAGATGATTTCCATGAACAATCTGTTGAAGACCTTATATCAGAAAAGTACCCTTCCCATCAAA
>JZKD02S1726836.1:172944-207027 GCA_000966675.3 Picea glauca
TACTTGACATCAACCAATGACATCAATCAAACCAAACCATTTACATCAATGACATATGATCCAACAATCTCCCAAGTAATCAAACCATTGGCATCAATGACAACAGGATCCAACATGCTTGAGATTTGGATTAGCTAGTAGGCATAAGGATGACATATTGAATGTTTGATGGATATTAGTATATGAATGACATGATGAATATATAATCTTGTATTTATTTTTGGGTAACTTGACC
Source organism: Picea glauca (assembly GCA_000966675.3). Classification (NCBI taxonomy): domain Eukaryota; kingdom Viridiplantae; phylum Streptophyta; class Pinopsida; order Pinales; family Pinaceae; genus Picea; species Picea glauca. Next base: position 173,180 of record JZKD02S1726836.1, read on the forward strand.
TTTGAATGACTTCAATGTGATTTTCAATGTGATTTTGAGGAATAGTGTAGTGTTTGGTTGATGGCTAAGTTGATTGATTGGTGCTATTATGATATTTTTGTTCTTGTTGGGATGATAATGTATGTCTGTATTTGATAATTGGTATGTAAATCTTATCAAACTCACTTAGTGATTCTTGATTGAATTGTGAGAAATGTACTTGATTTTGATGAGATGATTGTTTTCCTACTGTATGGGTTAAATGATGACATTTGGAAATGAATGGAATGACATTATGTTGGTTTTTATAGTTGGATAGTTGAGCTTGAGTGGGCATTTTTTTTTGTGAATGATGCTTTCTCAATGCATAGTTGGAGATGTAACTCAACTTTGGAGATAATCTTATTTTAAGGACTGAGAAGGGGTTGTGACCTCCCACTTTGATCCTATCATCCTTGACTTAGCATTGATTATGATAATTTTAAGTTAGCATTACATTGATAGTCTTAATATTTGGATTATGCTCATTGATGTGTCACATTTTACTATATCATGTTCATTATGATCTAAAGGGTGCATGTGGCAATTATACTTGTGTGTAAGTTCTATTTAACATTAGTATATTTGCTTGATTTAGAATTTGAACAATAGGGATAATGTTATTTCTATGGGGAAGTGGGTGTAACACCCCTTTTTAGCACAATACTAAGGTTATGTGATACCTTGGGATTAGTACACTTGGTTTAAGAATGGAACTTAACGAATTTTTGTGCCTTGTTTATTTGATCACCTAGTTACAATTTACTTGATTCCTTGGTTATTATGAACATTATGATATACTATTATTTTGTTGATGTTGTGGTTATATTTATAGGACTATATTAATACCATGTGATTATGCATTAATGGTTTTTATTGGGCATGAAATTGCTTAAAACATGCTAAGCAATTATTTTTCATAAAACATGTTATTTGTGATTTGTTTAGTTACCATGATAGATTAATATTATCTTTATGTTCTTTAAGTGAATATGTAATGTTATGGAAATGAAAGGTGTTTTGCTCAGTTTTAGCAAGTTTATGGTCTTTTCCAACTAAAATTATTATTGAGAAACATTGAGTTACAAGGATGATGATCTTAGAGCCCCCACTAACCTGAGTCAAATGTTGTGAGTATCCCAAATGAATAATGATGTTGTTGTGGAAATCATACTCTAAGGAAGGACTCTTTTTCAATGAGAATGACCTATCCTATATTCTTACGACATTGTGAAGTAGGGAAAGGATGAAATAATGGTTTATCATTTGAAATGGTGTTCCTAAAAGTCTAATTAAGGTTTAATTCCCAAAGGGGTCGAGCTTAACCTAGCAATTTCCTATCTTATGACCTAAGTAAATATATCCCTAACCCTCACTAAACTCTAAGTCTATTTATGGATATTAATTACTCTTTGTTAGGGGTTGGGATGATGATTATGGGAATAAGATTATTAGGTTGAGAAGCTAAACATGGAAATTACTTTTTGTTCTAGTTCTATGAGTGTGAAAAAAAATGTACCATTAGGAGACTTGTATTTATATGCCATTTGTTTTGTTTATCTACTGTGGGAAGGGTGAATTTGTCACCTAGGATATGATAGTGATTAGAGCAGTTAAGGTTTGCTTAAAAAAACATTTTAGTGGGTAAGATGGGGTTTGGGGTGTACATAGACTAGAGGGGATATTGAGCCCATAGTGCATGGAATTATTTAGAAGAAATTTATTTTTGGAGGTGTTGCAGTACTAAAGACAGAGTGGGTAGAATTATTTCACACTGGAACCATAGTCGATAGAGTTCTAGCACATCTAGGCCTTGTGAGTAAATGTGTTATTGTAATCAAATTCCTCTTTGTAGGATTAAACCACACTCCAAGACCTAATTGTGAGTAGGAAATACTACACTATTTAATTGCAAAAGAAAGAGAGGAGAGAGAAAAATATAATCAATATTCACACCTAAGAGACTAAGAAAACAACTCAAATCATCTTGTATTAATATTTGATCATGAGTACAATATATAGGAATCTCCACAAGAGGAGTAATGTGCACTAGGTTGGGGTTTCCATGTGCATGCTCAAGTAAAAAAAAAAACCACTCCTACTAGCAACAATTAACTAAAGTCAAAAGTTGCTAATAATAAGAAAAAGGTTAAAATATAGGTGTGCTCTTAGTGAGAAATCTACATGAAGTCAACATGCATTCCATACTAGAAAAACTCTCCTAGAATAAGACTAGAGTCCAAGAATGGAACTAAAGTCCTAATTGAGAGAGGATTTCATAAATATGGAAAGTCACTAAAAACAGGTAAATAAGTTAAATGGGTTAACTCCAAGAATAAGATGGGTAATGCACACTTCCTTAGGAGAATAATATTCTCACTCAAGTGCACTCTCTAGCCATGAAATAGGAATTATCTCCTAAAATTAAGGAAATGAGAATTATCTCCTAAAATTAAGGAATGAAGCGCTCTTCCCCTAAAAAATAGGAATTTTCCTAATGGTGGTTACGAGCCCATGGTTTTGGAAACCCATGGTAGTTTCCCATGGTATTACATATAGGCAGCTACCAGCTAAAAATAGACATGCTATAAATAGTAGTCCTCCTAAATAGTAGGAAAATGGAAAAAATGAGTATGTCACTAAGTATGTAGTTGAGCATGTACCCCAACACTCTTCACCACACAATTTCTTGTATAGTTTGAGATTATTCCCTATTGTTGACATTACTTAGACAAAGGTGTTTCTTGCTAAGTTTACCCTTATGTGAGTGAGCCATTAAGTTTCCCATTGAGTTGGATTGCTACACGAGAGGGGCATCACCTATTTTGGGTGTTTGCATTATGTTGGAAGGAAATTCAACCTTAGAGACTAATTTCCTCTACCACTTCCATTGGAGATAAAGGATGGTCTACACCAGTGTAATCATCATCGAGGTAATTGGATTCAGATAAGGAATGTTTTTTATTCCACTATTAAATTGGTATTTCTTACTATAGAATATTGAAAGATAGGATTTATGTCCTTTATAAGTTAATCCAATTAGTTAAAAAAAAGAATAGGGATTGCTCATGTTGGATTCCACTGATACACACCACCTCTTGAGTATCATATTAGTAGTATAAACTCTTTGTATGTTTTTGATGGACCAAAATAGTGGTCATCTTATTAGTATCAAAATATATGTCAAGGACAAGTCATCATGCCCATGAATGACATAGCTAAAGTCTCATGGACATGTTGAAGTACAATTTTGAACATTGATTCCATTAATGTTTGAATGGTATCAACATACCCTCCAACATACTTGTCTTCAATAGAAGAAATCTTGATTATAAAATTATGATTGGTAAGTGACCTCATGGCCACCCCGATTGGTTTCTCTGGTCTCTTTGTAATGATAATGGCTAATATCTCATCTCTACTCTTGGAAAAGTTTGACTACATCAAGGAAATCTAAACATACCATTAAGATTATGCAACAAATCAGACTTCAACAAATATTTGAGGCACTCACCTACAATTGTAGGTTAGATATTAGAGGCATTATGGGTGCATGAGCCTATATCACACATAAGGGATTGTTTCAAATTGTTTGTTGATTTAAAATTGTTGGATTGATTAACTACAAATGTAGTAGTGGTTCATTTCAGGAGAAGTGGAACCATATTTCTGAGGTGATTGATAGTGTCAATTGAGACATTATTTCAGATCCAACAAAAAATATCTATGAGGACTGAGATTATACAAGCATCAATTGAGACGATCAATGAGGTTTCATTAGTAGGATGTAGAGATACGTGCCTAGGCGAAATAGAAACCCAGATTGGTCGTTAAAGGATTTCCTGGAGGTTTTGGTAATGTGAAGGTCAGAGATGGCAACAAAAATGATTTTTTTATTTATTATAATGGAGGTAAAAAATATTTATTGCATGTAAATGGGCATACAATTGTAAGACCTGATGAGCATGCATACTCCTCATGACTTGTCGATAAATTCTAGATGTAGACCTAGGTGATAGGTTATAAACCTTAAGGTGGGTAGGGCCTAGAGATGAGCGGTGCACACTCACTTGGTGGGTAGTTTTGTTGGATTTGGTCATGGGAAACTCTAAGTCAAGTTTAAAGGGAGGAATGTTAGGTTAAACTTGACTCGGTAAAAGAGTAAAAGTTGGTAGGTCAACAATATTGGTTTCTAGAGGTTTCGAGCACATGGTATTGGTTACTCATGGTATTTCATGTAATGAAGCCTTTAAATAGGCTTAGGAGAATCCATTGTAATAGGTCAGCACGTGAGCAGTGGAGGCTCCTTGGCCAGGGCCAGGAGGTTGGTTGGCTTGGCTAGGTTTGGCCAAGGACAATAATAGATCTATTGTTGGCTAGTTTTTCCGTAAGAGTTTTCCAAGAGAAATATTGTTTGTCTTATGTGTGCATGTTGCTATGTTGGTATTTTTATCTCTCTCACTTTTTAATATGTAATTCATGCCCAATGCATTTGACTCCAACTTATTGTTGGAGTATGTAATCGATTCCATTGATGGATGAAGTTTTATTTCTTATGTGCTTTCATATCCATCCCATTAGAAAATGATTTTCCATTTCATTCAAATCGATTTGGCTTGGATTTGGATTTTTTATGTTTTCTGAATCCATTTGTTGGAAGGTTGAAATCACGAGGCATTTATATTTTCTAGTGAAAGCTAGGACAAAAATACACATTCATTTAATGGGTTGTCTATTTTGATTGTCTCATTGTTGTGTGGCAAGATTCAACAATACCTTTGGATAATGGAGAAAAATATCCTCTATTTACCCCTAGAGGTGAGGGGGTAACATATGGCTCCAACATGGGGACATGTGCTCGCTGTAGAGCACATGAGAACTTGAGTAATGTATGGAACTCCAAGACCTATAATTGCCATTAAGACTAAAAATTCTTACTACATTCTAACATAAAGCAAATCAGTAAAGACGAGTAGGGGGATATGGTCCCCCTAGTAGATGAAATGTAAAATAAGGATAGTAAAAACATAAAGTCAATTTATTTTCCTTTTCTTCCTTTTTTAATTCATTATGAGAGACAAGAGTAAAACAAAATTACAAGTAACTATAAATGCATATGAACAATCAATAATTGAAAACAAGAAAATGAAAAAAACATAATCAAGATGCATGAAAAGAAACACATGACATTACCTATACCTATCCTAAATATAACAAATGATGACAAAAGAAAGTGTCGGTTGGGAAATATGGAGTGAGAAGTTGAAAAGGTAACTCCTCTCCATCAAGGTTGGCCAAGTAAAATAGCTTCTTCCCAACCTTTCTTTCAATTCTATAAGGAGCAAGCCATAAAATACCAAACTTATTATGAATACTTAGCTTCTATTTTCTCTTGTCCCATAGGATTACAATATATCCTTCTTTGAATCGTCTCTGTTTTTCTTTATGATTGAATGCTTATTTGATTATATCTCAATTTACTTATGTTTGATCAAAAGCATACCTTCTAGGCTCATCCATATTTATGTGTTGATTAATCCCTTCCTTCAAAATCTTCTCTTCATGATTGATTGAATGATCAAAATTTGATACACCTTGAGAACAATACATTATACTCGGATACCATTTATCATTAACAGGTTGGTCATTCTTGTGTAACCTCAGATATTTACCATTCTCATTAGCAAACATTGTGGCTAAAACTTGCCCCTTTGGATTTATATCATATTCTTGATTCTTAGGTTATGAAAAGGCATAGGTCTACTTATTATCTTCATTATTTGGTTGGAAACCATCATCAATACTCTCTTCAAATGCAAAAGGAAGCATAGAAAAAACTTGGGAATAGTCAAGATTAGTAGAGGTTGGTGAAGGAATGATTTATTCTTCAAATTTCTTGTAACATTCCCCACAATAATATTATTTGTTTAGCCTCACACATATATTTGGTTCCTCAAATTCATCATCACTCCAATAATATTCATTAATAGGGACACTAGGATCTTATATTTGTTTTTTAACAACATATTTTCTATAAAAAGTGACAAAGATTCCATCTCTAGTTGATATGGTTGCATAAGATAAGTCCATTTGGATACTACCACCCAATGTCACAACCCACTTCCTAGACAAAAGAATTCCCCAATAATCAGGAACATCTATGACACAACATCCATCAAGATAAAAATATCGTGATAGGTAACTAGGTAAACCATAAGATCCTTAATCAAGCCACATACCTTGATTTATTTTGAATCAATCCCATCGTTAGATTCATGTATGACCTTATTGTCTTCATCCCTAATTAATTCATGACCTTTAAAGACATCACATTTTTGGAAGCCCTAGAATATAACATACAATTATGAAGGACAAGGTTATTCACTACCAAAGTGATAAAGAAAGGTTTATGCCCTCCATTATTTCTATGATTTTCATATTTTGTAATACAATGGGAGGGTCCTAAGGTTCCTTGGTTAAAAAATTTCTCACTTTATCCATTTGTGAAGGAATCTTAATCAAATCAGTGAGAGATACAAGAACATTAATCTTTGACAAAAAATTTGTTACATCAACATTTAATTGTATATAATTTTTCTCATGTTATTTTGATGGAGGAGTAGGGTTGGCATCCAAAGGAAAAAGGTATCTAGTCCAATTTTTAGGAGGAGGTTGAGAATCATTAGATTGAGAATCTTCGGGTGCTTTGTTTTTTCTAGAATATTGCAAGTATTTATCTTTCCTAATATTCTCCTTGGATTATTCATCCATGGCATTCAATATATCTAACCTTGTTATCCTAGTAGCATCCCTACTATGTTGCTTGATTTTCTCTAATTTTGCACTTGTAACAATGTAGGTCTCTCCATTGAAAGCATATATAGGATCCATATCTTCAACCAGGTTCACGCATTCACAATTATTAGGACCTTCAATTCCCTAATGGAATTGGTTTCTTTGGCATTCTCATTCTCTATGACACTCATTGCAAGGAAAGAACCAATGAATGTCTTCTTGATTGACCATATCAAAAGGTGCAAGAGTATTAGGAACTCTTTGCTTAAGAGGAGGTATATTCCTATTCCATCCTTGGTTTCCTCTAGGTTTTCAGTTTTTGTTATATTGAGGTCTAGGAGGAGGATTATTAGTTTTACCCCTTTCCATTTCCTAAATGGTTAACCTATCCATAATATTAGCTTGGGAGTTCAAAATATCAATAGTCATTTCATCCATTTTTTGCACAAGAGTTATTACTGCATCAAGAATAGGATCAACATGATTCATAGTTCTAGGTTTGTTTTCATCCTTTTCTCTTTGTTGGGCGCATGCCTATTTTGAGAAGGAAGGTTATTTTGAGCTTAGATATATTTTTGCAGAAAAGGTCTATTTTGGGAAAGACCTAATTTTGGAAAGAAGGACTAATTTTAGAGAGCGTGCAATCGATGACAAGAAAGTAGCATGCAGAAAAAGAAGGAAAAATATCATGCAAGAGGAAAAGCAATGTGGCGCATGGGAAAGAAAGCCTAACCATGATAGGGATATGGTTTTTGATAAAGATTGTAACGACTATAATCCTGAAAAATAGTATAAACAACAACCTAGGAGGTCTAGTTTAGGGGTTCGAGTGTTGTTCAATAGTTGTAAGATCATTGTAAAAGAAGTTTCGTGAGTTGGTGATGGTTATTATGATTGTAATAAGGTGATATAAGAGTCAAGTAAGCTAGAATTTCATGGTTAGGTCACAGGCTGAGGATCCTGGTGTGATCTAGTCTGCCTCACAAAGGTTCCTTAACCTCATTATGATTGTATAATGGAAAATGTAATGCGCGCAATGCCATATTTTGCAGCAGACTAAATAAAAGAGAAGAGAAGCCAAATATTTGTGGAAGTAGCCCAGGAGGGGGTGAACCACAGTAAAACATGTGTTAGATGTGATGTTTCTTGCATGTTTACTTGCTGTCAATGATTAGTTTATGAATGAATGGTTGAGCTAGATGTATTAGAATGTATGCATGGGCCTAAAGATGAATGAATCCTAGAAATACTTGAATGAATGAAAATATTAATGGATGAAGAAGATTGAATACACCCCCATATCCCCACTCATTCCTAGAATGAAAACATCTGAGTATTGCAGTCACCCATAAATCTATCTCGGGTGAGACTGTGATTTGTGCATTGCTCGCAACATTTACTTCTGGTTCACCAGGAGGGCCAATAGTCTTAGAGGGTTTTGTTGGAAACTTGTTCAAATAAGAACCTGGGTCATACCAAGAAGTGAATGAGAGATTTTAACTGAACAAATGGTTATGTTGCTGGATGGAACTGCATAGGATTGAGTGGACGAGATCCGTAGAAGAAACCCACGGAGAATGAAAATATAGAAGGGAATGTTTAGGCCATGGAATCCAACGAAGGCGGAGATTGAAACATGATTGAAAATAAAGGAAATTGATTTTGCACAGAAGGATAATAGAAACCCTAAGTTAACACCGCGCAAATATATTGACAAATACATGTTTAGCGATTTGGATGAGGTATTTTTCTGTGATCTCCCGCACTTGTTGCAGGAATGAAAATTGAGGTTAAAATAAAACCACCCAAAAAACTGAATCAAACAACTAGAGCGGAATCCTATGGAGATCGCACAGTTACAACAAGTTAATAACAAATTTACATGCGTAATAGATTTCTGGTTAGATAGTGTTGTTACAGGGTTTATCACCAAATTTGCAGTAGATACCACGAAGTCTTACAGTGCAGCAGAGCAGGATTTTCTAAAAGGACCCAGAGGTAGGTATATTAGATCGTTGTATACTTCAATAAATATTTTACTATATAACAATGGTGTGATGACCATGGAATCAGACAACTAAACTTCCTTGCATGCATTGAGGAAGGGGGGAAGAAATAATAGGAGGATTAAGAATGGAGGAAAAGATGTCTAAGGGAAATAAGAAGGAGGCCATGGAACCAATCATGATGCAGGAAGATTAGATAAAGAAGATAATGGAAACAAATGGAAAGACATGCAGCAGATCACCCTACCAATATAAGATGAATAATGAGAAGAGAGACATAACTAATAGAGAGGGCTTGGTAAGCAATAGTGAAGATGTAGAGGATCTTCGGGCTGTGATGCATATTGAGGAAATACTATGTGAAACATATGAAAGGAAAATAGGAGGTCCAAAGGCAAGAATAGAAGGCATAACTCCAATCTAGGTCACCGTCAGTGTGGAACCTACAACCCCATGTGCGACTAACACACTAGAAAGAACACCAACATTTAGACAACCAAATTTTAGTGGAATAAATAAAGCGGGAAAGACATTCAAACAAGGAACAACAACTAGAGGATCCAGTTTAGGAAATAACAACCAAATATCTACATCGTGCGTGTAATGTACCTCAAAATTTACATAATTTTTTTTTTCTTATTGCTCTTTTATTTGGGTACTCTGAGTTGATACTGTGTTTTTAAAGTTTCAGTCATTCCTCAACCATAATATACAGTAGTCCTTTTCCTTTTACTTCTCTAATCGACTTTAACATACTGTCACCTCTTCCTATTTCAATATTGAGTTATATATATGATCCTAGGTACATATCTAGGAATACCTTATTTTCATTGCAACTTGGTATTACCCACCATTTTTGTTTCCAAAACCCACTTTATGTTATAGGGTATAACTACTTAGAACCACTATTCTATAAAAGAAATGGTCATAGATGTGAGGCCTTATGAAAATCGCCCTTGTATAAATATTATTACAGGGTCTACAAGAAGAGGTTAACACTATTCAGATACTTTAAACCAACCCTTTCGGGTATAATTCAAACACTAAACTATAAAAATGAATTAAGAGCACAGAGGTTAAACTTGGGTAGGTTATGGTTAATGTAAAGGTAGTTGGGTTCAACGTATAACCGGTGTAACAAGGTGATAAAAGAAATAACCCTAAGTAAGCCATCCGGGTTCCTCGCCATTAATTTTCTGAGCAAACGATACAGGTTGGAACCCTCTCATCTTAAAGGCCTATCTGCAACATTTAAGGCACTCTGAGATAAGTCTAATCGTTACAGAGTTCGACCGTCATGCCCAATGAAATGTCAGCACTCACCACTTGTTCACGTGACCAAGTATGATTCCCACCCATCCTCCATTACTCCATACGAAAGGGCATCCCATAGCTTTCACTTCATTCCAGTCTTGGCTTGATGAAGGAAAATGGAATGCTCCAGAATAAACCCTGTTTTAGTTTTTCCGTCTTAGCATCGTGGTCATGCTTCTGTGAAATCAAACCTTGTTCCAGGTGGAATAATTCTTGGACGCAAACTCCCTGACGGACAACCTTGTGTGAGGCAAGTTGACTTGGTTGTTCCCGTCATTTTTCATTCTGGCCTTTCTGTCTCATCGAGTAGTTTCTGTAAACTCTCATTCATGGTCAAATTCCTTGGTAGCATTCTTGTTTTATATCGATGTTACTATAGAAAAGGGGGAATCAATGGTACTCTAGCAGGGTTTAGGTTTTTTCACAGTTTACCCTCTCTCTGTACTGGCTTTCCTGTTGAGATCGAGCCATCTTCCTCTTGTGGAAGGTCTTATCCTGATGTCTGTTGTGATCGTGCATCTGAAATATTCTATTTTATTTATTTTCTTAACTGAACTTTCGTATTGGGTTTGGCTTCCTTCGTTGGTTAATTCCTAGTTGACAGAATTTATAACCGGCTTTTCCTGTGTGTAATAGACCTCTTGATACAGTTTGATCTTGAAACATTTCTATGTTTAAACCTTAAGTTCACTGGTTTTATTATACCGATTATAGGTGTCATTCTAATTTCCAGAGGTGGTTTAATCCTTTCTGTTTATAATTAGACTGTTACACTGGATTGATATTTACTATTACTTTATGCTCATTATACACATGTTATCCCTATTTATGATTTCTTTGGGTTAAATACTGGTACTTGTCACTAATGATGGGCCCCTTTGATATGCGAGGGTACCCATCAGGGAGGCACAAACTCCTCTTCCCTTTTCGGTCTGGGAGGCACATGGTTTGGCGCAATGGCGAAGGGTATAAAATCCTCTGTTATAGTTAAGTTCACCATTGACTCCTTTCTCATTTCGTTCTGTTCTTAAATATGTTTATGTTATTGTTGTCGGATATTTTTTTAATGTTTCACCTTATTTCATGTAGGGTGTGATCACGTCGTGGCAGGGGAACACCCTCTTCACTCTTTCAAGAGGTACTCGGGTTTCGACTACAAAGCCCCTCCATCTAAGTTATTACGGGTTACATGCACCGATGATCAAGGCTATGTCTCATTCTTAATACTTTGAAGATCTTTCGTTTCCCAGTTTTGTATTAGTTGCTTTTTAAGGGTACATCCTAATTTTTATTAATAACTGGTAATTAGAAAGTATGCCAAGCTTGCGCCTGGTTGGATTCGGGATATCTAGACAACCGTTTCTTTAAATAATTATGAACCTTATGTATTGGGTTTATTTATTGTGTATAACTGGATTTGGAACTGACATTTCTGTGTTTAACATCCTCCTCTGTATTTCCGAAAGATTGGTTTTGTCAAAATAGAGTTGAATTATTTTCTTGAATTGTTCTAGTTAATTTCCCAGAATTCATATTATTATTAATTACACTGTCGTTCCGATATGATTTAACTATGCTCGGTATTAAACCTACGACTAGCACAGTAATGCTATGTTAAAGGGGGATTTCATTCACACTGGTACTATGCGATTGTATTCAAGCCTTTCGAGTTTTCATTTTGTTTAAGTTTGAACACTTATTTCTAATATAAAAAAAAATGGTAAAGGTAGGAGTTTAACCTGAGCCTCGTTTTCCCCATTTGTAATTGTTTTTCTCTCATATGATTTACTTTACTTGTTCATATCATATATCCTGTCTTGACTTGAATTAACATATTGCATTGTAGCTATGCTATGCAATTAATATTTAACTTATGTTACTACTTCAGCCATTAATCAAGCATTTTATCAATCTCCTCACCAGAGTTAAGACAGTTTTGTTCCTACGATGGAACTACTAAAACCATACTAAAGTACCTATACTCCAAATTTTCTATATTGGGGTTTGTGGAGTTTGCTGAATTACTTTCCTACGAATATGTTTATATATATATAGTACCCGACTCTGTTATAGTCGGTTTACTTCAACGTCACTATATCGTTTATACAGATTATCCATTATATAATGTATCTTTGTTCATATTCTACCTATACAGGTCTAAATGCATATCGAATATGATTCTCAACATTGCAAGGTATATTTCCTTAGAGTTTGAACTTGTACACTTACTAGTGGAGGTTCACTGTATACTATCATCATCTATAAGGAAAATAATTTTGCCATAGAAATTGGTACACTTGGCTACAATTACACTATGCAAGCAATTCGGTTTTCTTTTGTTAAACAAATTTAATTGAGAAGATAGTTGTAGACTGCAGTCATCGAACGACCTTTGTCTAGGTTTATGAATGCATGCTAACTTTAAGGATTTCACTATATCCGTAATCAATTTCCTCACAGAGACAAAGATATTGAAATTAAGGTACAGTAAATAACACATGGAAATTACATGATCATTAAAACAGATACTAGGAACCACTTCAATATAGATTTAACGTGTACAATACCACATATATAAAAGCATTCGGACAGATAGGGGTTAGAGTAGCATATCTGAACTAAATTCGTGGAAAAACAAAGGGAATAACCATGTTCCTCCCAACCATAGAACCGAGAAGCCAAGATCTCTTGCACGGTTCACCCCCTAGCCTGACCATGAGTCCATGAGGGAAAACTTGGAAATCCCTCCTCCACAATGTCCTTCAAACTGGTAGTCCCCCCCTTGTCTTACACCTATTCAGTGTTCATAACAACAAGGAAAAAAAATCAATAGTTCTCTTTTTCCAGCATACTTGGCAGCGTCCTGCCTCCTCAGATATGCTTATTTATCAATTTGCCTAGGTCTTTTTTCCCTCCTTTGGGAATTTTCCTAGCTTTCTAAATCCCTGATTTTTAGGGGCTGCCAATGGCCAATTCACTGATTTTCCACTTGTAAAAATCAGCCTAGAGGTAGTTCCAACATGTTCCCCTCTCATGGAGTCATGGTTAGCTAAATTTAACATGGTTGTCCCCTTTGCCCCCTACAATCAATATAAAATATTTTGTTTTACATACAAGTGTCATAGTCAAATATCTAGTTGGGACAAATCAGATCTCTGCCCAACAGTCAAAATCATTTATTACAATTATAAAATTCAAAATTCGGAATTGCCATGCAAAAATTTTCCAATTTCGAATTTACTAAAAACATAAATAAATTTCTAGCAATTTAAATTCTAAAAATATTTTTATTTTCTTTATTTTGGGGGGATGTTACAGTGCGGAGGTAGTAGTTCAACACATTTTAAAATGGTAGGACATGATCCCATGATCATGTTAGTATAATTTCAGGGAGAGGCAACAAAGGACACTGAAAAGAACTTATTCATCCATGAGAAGATCTGAGAAGCAAAGTAGATTATAAATGAGGATACAAAACTTGCGCAATTATCTATTACACTAAGAGATCGTTCACTAGACTGGCACATGTGACTCAACGTAAACAGTCAACCAAGAGTAAGAATGACAATTTTAGACATGAACAAACTATTGATAAACAAATTTCAGAATCCCAACTCAAAATATCAGTGCATGAATGAAATGATTGAAATCGGGAAAAAACCAGGTGAGTCTATTTGGGAGATTGATCAAAGTTTTAAATGTTTGAGAGGTAAGTTGAAGTATGCAATTACTGACATGAAACATAGGAACTTATTTGTGAACTCATTGTTACCACATTTGAAATACCCATTAAGACAACATAAGTTCCAAAGTTAGGCAGAGGCTTTGCAGGCATCCTTACAACTGGAAGAGAAACAATATCAAAATATAGATCCAAGAATAGAGGAGATGAATGAGGACCTGAAGAGCCTAACATTTAAACTTAACTAGAATAAGGGAAAAGAGAAAAGAGAAGTTGTTTGGTGTACCACATGTAGGGAAAAAGGACACCATAAGAATGAATGTCCAACTTTCGTACAATAAATGGAAAAAGGAGTACCAAACCATTTTCCAACAGGAGGACCATGGTGCGAGATATGTAAAATGCATGGGCATGATCCATATCATTGTCCAATGATACATAAGTATAATATAGTACCCAAAAGTTCATACTGCAATTTTTGCAAGTCAGTGGGTCATGATAATAAGGATTGTAGGATGATGGAGCTGATGACAGAAATAACTTCAAATACTTATAGGGTGCAAGAAAAAATGATGACATGGAAATATGCACCTCAGTTCAACCAGGTACCACCTCCATACAACAATGTGCAACCCTAATAAAAAAATTAACAACCACAGTATAACCCTGTGAAGTATAACCATGTACCTTAGTACAACCCACCGTGAGGAGATCAGGGTGGATACATAGGTGGAGGACAAGGTAGAGGAGGATTTGGATGAAGCAAAGGTCTAATAGTGTGCCACAACTTCCAATAGGTAGTACATTATACAAGGGAGTATCCACTTCCACCAGTGACATGTATGTATTTTCTCACAACAGAACATGATACAGAAGACTGTCCAACACTCTTGGGAAAGATCCAAGAAAAGAGGAACCAGAACAACCAGAATGTACAATGTATTTCTGCATAAGCTAGGGATGATGGAAGGAACATCAACATAGTCACACGAGGAGGAGCTAAGACATGAGTTGGAACAGTAAGACAAGATTCAACGCAACATCAATGGTTGAAAAATAATATCGAACCACATAAGCAGTTTGATGCACATAAAGAAAAGGAAACATTCAAGGAGGAAAGACATGAGTTTCTCAAGAAAGATGTTGCGTCTACATCAATCGCACAACACACTCAAAAATTACCAATGTACGAAATGTCCTCCTCAATGGACCATACCAGTGAAGCATAACCTTTAGAGAAGTAAGTAACATACACAAATTTCTGCGATTCTGTGTTAATTCATTAAAGGATCCATCATCTTTTAATATCTTACAAAATCTTCTAGAAACATCTAACATAGAGGTAGAAGGGAAATTAGAGAAGAAAACAATGAATCATCTCCATAGAAAAAGAAGGACAAGCAGGGAATTAAGACTAAATGCTAACATTAGGGACTTTAACATGGGTGATATTATATTGGACTTGGGCTCTAAAGTAAATGTTTTACCTAATAAGACATGGAAATGTATGGGAGAACCCACACTAGGCTATTCACCTGTCCAGCTGAAATTAGAAAATCAACACAGAGTGCTACCAATTGGAAGTCTTAAAGGGGTGACAGTAGATTTGGATGGAGTGCGCACTATGATAGATTTTGAGGCAATAGAGATAGTCAATGGCACAACACCTTAGCCAACATTGATTGGGAATTTGATAACCAGGCCATAATCAACCCGAAGACAAGGAAAATAACGTTTGAATCAGGTGAATGTAGAGCCATTACACCATTAGATCCTTCAAAAGGATAAAGGTTTGTAGAACCCATTTGTTTAGATATGGAGGAAATAAACCAGTTGTACAGAACCACTGCACCCAAAGAAGATTATGTTAACCTAACTGAATATTGGGTACTCAACTGGAGAAGCATTACATCTTGCTCTTTCAATTCAAATATAGGTTTGGAGAATTGGCAACAACGATTACATGAAGTTTCCACAAGAAGGTGCACAAGAATAGACCACACAGTAAGATGGGTTGGTACAGAGATAAGAGAACCTCCTAGTTCTCATGGGGTAAATGACTTAGAGGAATTTCTGACAAAATATGAAGACGAAGTGTTATAAAATCAAAGACTCTTAGCCCTAGATATTTCACTCAAGGCCACACCTGCAAGATGGTGGGGTGTGCACAAAGAAACAGTTTAGGACTGGTATCAATGTAAACAACTACTGTGCATTAGATTTGGCACATAGCGTGGGTGAAATAAAATGCAAAGGTATGATGGATAGGGAAAACCATTGGAACACTTGGAAAAGTTCAAGGCACAATGGAGGGTGACACTTCTAGAGGAATGGACTCATCATTTTATCCATACATTGGAAGGAATTCCAGAGAATTGGTATATAGACCAGGAGATGCCCAGATGTACTACATAATGGACAACATTACTGCAGAACTTTGTAGTAACCTTATCATTCGAACATGAGAACCCCAACATGGATTCAACACTGAAGATGATACATGGAATAATATTTATTAATCAACCAAAGGTTGAAATTGTGATAGAATATCAAAAAAAGAATAGACAGACAGCCAAAGAACAACTTTCATGCTATCATGTTGAAGAGGAAGCACCAGATGAAGATGATCCATGCAATATTCAGATTACAAAAATTGAAGGAGAAAGAGAGGTGGAAGGTCCATCTATGTAGTCATAAGTATTTTCTACACCAATCAAAGTGAAGAAAGTCAAAATTGGGACGAATGACAATCCTAAAATGGAAAGTATTAGAGACTATTGGGATGAACAAATAGTAGAAATAATAACAGAGTTACTTCACGAATACAGTGACACGTTCCCAACGAACTTTATAGAGATGAAAGGCATAGCAGGGGAGATAGAAGAGATGAAGATACCTCTCAAACCTGAGGCAAGATCTGTCAGGAAGACACCCTACAGAATGAATCCAATATATAAGCAGAAAGTGAAAGCAGAAATTGACAGAATATTGGAAGTTGGTATCATAGAACCAGTACAGGAATATGAATGGATAAGTCCTGTGGTAGTTCAAGAAAATAAACAAGGGGGGATAAGGATCTGTGTAGATCTGAGAAAACTAAATGATGCTTGCTTACATGATCCTTTCCCTACCCCTTTCACAGATGAGGTATTAGAGAATGTGAGAGGCTAGGAAGCATATTCATTCACAGATGGATTCTCAGGTTACCATCATATCAAAATAACTCAAGAGGACAAGTATAAGACTACTTTTGCTATAGAATGAGGATCCTACCAATATAAAGTCATGCCATTTGGGCTTAAGAATGCCCCAACTATTTTTTCAAGAGTATTCATAGCTTGTTTTAAGGAATTCATACATCTATTTCTAGAAGTATACCTAGATGACTGGACTGTGTATAGTATGTTAAAATATCATTTATAAGTGTTAAGACTAATGTTGGAAAGATGCAGGAAATATCAAATATTATTGAATATCAAGAAATGCATTTTTGGGACACCTTTTTGAATATTGTTGGGACATATAGTGTGTAAACAAGGTTTATTAGTGGATCCTGCTAAGATTGCAGTCATTGTAAACTTACCACCACCAAATTCAGTATGCCAGTTGAGAGAAACACTAGGACATATAGGCTATTACATGAAATTTATAAAAGGGTATGGGCAGATTATTGCGCCAATGGAAAAAATGTTAAAGAAAGATATCAGATTTTAGTGGAATGAATATTGTCAACAAGGGTTGGAAAACTTAAAAGAAAAGATGGTCACGACACCTATCCTAGTATTCCTAGATTGGGAAAATACATTTCATGTGCATGTAGATGCATCATCCATAGCACTTGGAGAAATTCTAGAGCAACCAGAAGTAGGGGACTTAGACCATCCTATAGCCTTTGCAAGCAGAAATTTGTTAGAATCAGAGCAGAATTACAACACCACAGAAAGATAATGCCTAGCCATGGTGTATGTGTTGATGATTACAGTTGCATGAGACATCCTCCAAGACATAGACTGATTGAGTCGACCTGAGAGAGAGCCCATAAGTTGGGTGTGTGGCTCTTATCTGAGACAAAACTGGAACGTAGTGATGGCCTACTCCTTACAGAGAGTTGAGAAGAATTCCAGATGATTCTCTTGTGTAAAATGATGTAGGAGCATCTCTCCACGACATCCATCCACATCAGCGTGTGCATTTAATTGTTGAAGAGAGGCGCAGCCCTTGTTTTTTATTCGAATGAATGTAATTAAAATGTTTAAGCTGTTGAGCTAGGAATCCGTGCTTTGCACAGGTGTAGAAGTTAATAGGCTTTAATATTTGTAAGGCTGAGATCTAGATCCGATCTCCAGACTAGACAACCATTGGATGTAGTTGAATAGAGTAGTTGAGGTTTGGAGGGAAGAGCTCGAAGAGTTCCCTCAGGTAAAATATCGAGGGAGATCTCATTTTGAAGGGGAGAATAAGAATAGTAGAGAATGAGATAGGGAAGGGGCAGAGACCTTGTTATAGGCTGTGCTCAGGAACACTTTGTACAAAATAGGCATTTTCCATTTTAATATAAAACCAATAGTTTTTCCTGCATATTACTGTGTTGAGTGTGGATGCTTTCATTGTGTTCATTTTATGCTGTAGATGTATGTTAGGCAATTGCAGGAGTTTTTGATTTTCAGGTTTGAGAAGGTCTTTGAGGCTTCACACCAAGAGGGTGTGACAGAACGTTGTGGGTTCTGATAGCTGTGCATAGAGGATGCATTCCTGAATCTGTGGATTCCGAAAAAGACGTGTTGTGGGAACAATAACTAAAGTCAATAACTCGAAGAAGACCGTGAGGTTGCTGAATACCTCAGGAGGCGAGGTTGTATTTGAGAACACAGTCGTAGACAAAACTTATGTTGTGAGTTCTACAAAACTCTACTAGGAGGGCATTGAGCAAGTGCAAGGAGTGCACGAAAGAAGAACTCGATCATGAGTTCGTAAGAAGAAAGAACCACTGAAGGATTCTTGATACTCTACCAGGTGGGCATGGAGTAAGTGTCAGAGTACACAAAGGGATTCTGTTGAGTTCAGAAGAGGGTGGAAGCTCTGAGGAGTTCCGTAAGAGGCTCTGCCAAGTGGGCATTGAGCATATTCATAGGGTTATTGAATACCCAAAGGAGACTCAGCAAAATATTTCTTGAGTGAGGCAGTGCCAAGAGGGCGTCAGATACTCCATCTAAGGGATAAAGGAAGAAGGACAAGTTTTCCTTGGTAGTCATTTTCTGCAAACGGAAGCTCAGGTGAAATAAGCTTTGTTCTCATTTCCTCAGAAGTGCAGATAGGCACAGGAGCCGTGCAAAGTCTATGCAGGTTAAGTTTAAGTTTAGGGTTTGTAACCTGAAGGATAAATGAGAGATTGTTGTTGCAGGGAGTGTGCAGAGTCGAAGAATTTCATACTTAAAGGCATCTGAAGGTTTTCCACAAGGAGTGCATGCAGGAGTCTTCTTAAAGACTCGAAGTAGTGGAAAAGCCCAGAAAGGTTAGAGTCTTCACAGTCGTCGAAGAGAAGCAAGGAGGTTGGCGCCTTGAAGCCTTGAGAAGGCGCAGTGACATTGAGGTGCCGATGGGTAAATATCGTAGAGAAACACTTTGATAAATTCATAGAAGTTCCTAAGAGGAAGAGAAACGGATGGTTGGAATTCTCTGTGGAGAATTCGCGAAGTCCTGCGAGCCATCAGATCTCTCAGACAAACAAGGAGGTTACGGTGAGTGTCCTGTAAGAGGAAGCTTAGGAGAGAGAGGATCGTATATCGGAACCAACGGGAGTCGTTGGATTCACCCTGGAAAGTTCATTTCGGGAATTCGTAGGTGGAAGAGCCAAAACTTCAGCGTGTGGACTTGCGAAATTGTGAAGTCTAAAACCCTGACGAAAGGTGGAAGGTCACGTAGTGGGGAAACTACTTTGGATACGTGTTGAAGTCCGAGTAGACTGGAAATTCAGGTTTCGCGCTAAAGAAAGGTTTGGGGGTCGAGAGTCTAGGACTTTTGATACTGGGAAGTTTGAATTTATATGGGCATGCAGTGCGAAAGGAGGCGATAGGTGGCAAGAATCCCACGTCAGTGGAAGGATTGATGGATGTGACGCATGGAAAAGTCCCATTGTGGGGTCTAGCTGGCGTCATTTCGGGAAATTGGGGATCGAAACTTCGGGGGTTCCGAGGACAAATCATTGAAGTATCTCGATGTTTTTAATACTCGAAATAGTGAAAGGAGGAGAGAAGGTCGGGACAAGTGCCATATCGACATTTTGTGTATTGACACTTCGGGGGTCTAAAGAACAAGAGGTCGAGCGCTTGGGTTGAGAAACCCCGAAATAAGGTCTTGGTCATATGAGAATTGGTCATGTGGGCCAAGAGATAGCCCAAGGGATAAATGCTAAAGGTGCATCCCGGGTAATTGGCAATCGGTTGATCGCGAGAACAGAAGTTCTCGACAATAGGAACCAGGAAAACTCGAAGTCCGAAATTTCATTTCTTGTTGCAGGAAAGAGGGAGCGATCATTTATGCGAGGCCGCTGAGGACAATGAAAGGACCTGTGGATCTGATTTTGATGCTGATTTCTAACAGGGAGTCAGAAGAGCCGCTTCAGATCACTTGGTAATTGATCGATCCTGTGAGTGGACATCGAGCGTTGGAGGCATCTACACCAAGTGGTATCAGAGCGAGAACTTTGTTTGTATATTTTAAGCGGAGGGAGAAGAAAAAAGGAGACAGAGTGCTAGAGACTCTGTAAATGATTGCTTGCAAGTGAGCAGCAGGTTTTCCAGGAGAGCAGACATAGACAACAATATGGCTACTAAAGACCGTAGATATGCTGGAAGGAAAAGCCCAGAGCTGATGAGCATAGACGAAAGGGAGAAAGAAATTGTCGACATCAGGGAAATAATGGAAGATCTTGAACTGCGGATGTAGCAAAATACCAGGTCAAGATGGGTACACGAATGGCCCATGAAGACAAAGGTAAATTTTCCAGTCAAGGAGTTGATGGCTAGAAGACAGCGTAGGCTGATAAGAGGATGGTTGAGGTATGCAGAAAACCTCAATGGACCAGAAGAAGTGATGGTTCAGATATGTGAACCAAGGACTGGGAGAATTCTCGGTGAAGAGAATGAAATGGGATCAACTGACGATCTCAAGAAATGCCAGGAGGGTAGAGAGGAAATTCCAAATTGCCAGGTGGGCAAAGAGTTGATATCATTGTGGGATCTCACAGACTATCATGACGACAACTGGGGAATTTCAGACTGCCAGGAGGGCAATGGATCAAGATCACTGCGGGATCTCATAGAATACCAAGAGGGCAGTGGAAGGTTTCCAAATTGCCAGGTGGGCAAGGAAACAAAGATGGGATCAGTTGATTCCATAGACTGCCAGGAGGGCAACAGAGAAGTCCCAATTTGCCAGGTGAGCAGGGATAAGCATATGAGACTATCTAAGGGTCTCATAAACCCAGAGGTGAGTTTGGATCGGCAGATGCAACTGAAAGAGGGGGAAGATCAGAGAAATCTTCTGATGATTGGGGGAATCGAAATATTCCTACCATTTGCCCAGGGGAAGGCAAAAATCTATGTTGCAGATGAGGAAGCAAAAACAGAAGAAGAACAACCCATTGTGTCTGTTAAAAAGGAAGAATTGGAGAAGATATTGGAGACTGCCCAAACAGAAGAGGGAGATGATGAGAATTTCGAGGAATGGCTCAATATTTTCAGCTAGGAAGCTGAAAGGACCGCAACATGGGATTTTGCAGAAGAAGAAGAAGAAGAAGAAGACAACATTAGTTTGGTTGATCTGTATGAACAAATTGAAGCCCTGGATAGAAGGGTGATAGTGCAAGGTATGCACATCCAACAAGTGAAGTTGGAAGCAGATGAAGAAGGCATGGGAGATCACAATGATCTACCCAATTGCAGAAAATTTTTGCAGGTGGAGAGACTGCATGAACAGGGCCAGCCATTGGAGTAGCTAAATGAAGTGATTGACATGATCAGGGAGTTGATGATCCGGTCAGCAAAAACTGTCAGCAAGGAGAGGCTGAGCAGGAGGAAAGAAGCAAGAACAACGCAGAAGCAACAACAACAACAGGGAGATGGAGCATATGAACAGCTCCAGAATTTTGTTTGGGATCCAGGAGGATTTCATGAGATGGGAAGCTCATGAGCAGGAGCTCATGAATTTTGCAGCTGAGGAGTATGATGCAGGAGCATCTCTCCACGACAGCCAACCACGTCAGCGCGTGCATTTAATTGCTGAAGAGAGGCTCAACCCTCATTTTTTATTCAAATGAATGTAATTAATTGAATGTAATTAAAATGTTTAAGCTATTGAGCTGGGAAGCCATGCTTTGCATAGGCATAGAAGTTAATAGGCTTTAATATTTGTAAGGCTGAGATCTAGATCTGATCTCCGGACTAGACAACCATTGAATGTAATTGAATAGAGTAGTTGAGGTTTGGAGGGAAGAGCTCGAAGAGCCCCCTCAGGTAAAAGATCGAGGGAGATATCATTTTGAAGGGGAGCGTAAGAATAGTAGAACATGAGATAGGGAAGGGGCAGAGACCTTGTTATAGGCCGTGCTCAGGAGCACTTTGTACAAAATAGGCATTTTCCATTTTAATATAAAACCAACAGTTTTTCCTGCATATTATTGTGTTGAGTGTGGATGCTTTCCTTGTGTTCATTTTATGTTGTAGATGTATGTTATGCGTGTTTATGAGTTTTGGATTTTCAGGTTTGGGAAGGTCTTTGAGTCTTCACACCAGGAGGGTGTGACAAAACGCTGTGGGTGCTGATAGCCATGCATAGAGGATGCATTCCTGAATTTGCGGATTCTGAAAAAGACCTGTTGTGGGCACAAGAACTGAAGTCAATAACTCGAAGAAGACTGTGAGGTTGTTGAATACCTTAGGAGGTGAGGCTATATTTGAGAACACATTCACAGATGGAATTTATGTTGTGAGTTCTGCAAAACTCTACTAGGAGGGCATTGAGAAAGTGCAAGGAGTGCACGAAAGAAGAACTCGATCGTGAGTTTGTAAGAAGAAATAACCACTAAAGGATTCTTGATACTCTGCCAGGTGGGCATGGAGTAAGTGTCAGAGTACACAAAGGGATTCTGTTGAGTTCATAAGAGGACGGAAGCTCTAAGGAGTTCCGTAAGAGGCTCTGCCAAGTGGGTGTTGAGCATATTCCCAGGGTTATAGAATACCCAGAGGAGACTTAGAAAAATATTTCTTGAGCAAGGCAGTGCTAGGAGGGCGTCAGATACTCCATCTGAGGGATAAAGGAAAAAGAACAAGTTTTCCTTGGTAGTCATTTTCTGCAAACGAAAGCTCAGGTGAAATAAGCTTTGTTCTCATTTCCTCAGAAGTGCAGATAGGCACAGGAGCCATGCAAAGTCTGTGTAGGTTAAGTTTAAGTTTAGGGTTTGTAACCTGAAGGATAAATGAGAGACTTTTGTCGCAGGGAGTGTGTAGAGTCGAAGAATTTCATACTTAAAGGCATATGAAGGTTTGCCGCAAGGAGTGCATGCATGAGTCTTCTTAAAGACTTGAAGTAGTGGAAAAGCCCAGAAAGGTTAGAGTCTTCATAGTCGTCGAAGAGAAGCAAGGAGGTTGGTGCCTTGAAGCCTTGAGAAGGCACAATGACGTTGAGTTGTCTGTGGGTAAATCCCACAGAGAAACACTTTGATAAATTCGTAGAAGTTCCTAAGAGGAAGAGAAACGGATGGTCGGAATTCTCCGTGGAGAATTCGCAAAGTCCCGCGAGCCGTCAGATCTCTCAGAAAAACAAGGAGGTTACGGTGAGCATTCTATAAGCGGAAGCTCAGGAGACAGAGGATTGTAGATATGAACCAACGGGAGCCGTTGGATTCACCCTGAAAAGTTCATTTCAGGAATTCATAGGTGGAAGAGCTGAAACTTCAGCGTGTGGACTTGCGAAATTGCGAAGTCCGAAACCCTGACAAAAGGTGGAAGGTCATGTAGTGGGGAAAATACTTTGGATACGTGGTGAAGTCTGAGTAGATCGATAGTTCGGGGTTCGCGCTAAAGAAAGGTTTGGGGGTCGAGAGTCTAGTACTTTTGATACCAGGAAGTCCAAAGTTATATGGGCGTGCAGTCCGAAAGGAGGTGATAGGTGGCAAGAAGCCCATGTCAGTGGAAGGATTGGTGGAAGTGACGCATGGAAAAGTCCCATTGTGGGGTCTAGCTGGCATCATTTCGAGAAATTGGGGATCGAAACTTCGGGGGTTCCGAGGACAAAGCATCGAAGTATCTCGATGTTTTTGATACCCAAAATCAAAAAAGGAGGAGAGAAGGTCGGGACAAGCACCATATCGGTATTTCGCGTGTCGGCACTTCGGGGGTCTAAAGAACAAGAGGTCGAGCGCTTGGGTTGTGAAACCCCGAAATAAGGTCTTGGTCATATGAGAATTGGTCATGTGGGCCAAGAGATAGCCCAGGGGATAAATGCTAAAGGTGCATCCTGGGTAATCGATAATCAGTTGATCGCAAGAACAGAGGTTCTCGAAAACAGGAACAAGGAAAACCCAAAGTCTGAAGTTTCATTTCTTGTTGCAGGAAAGAGGGAGCGGTCATTTATGTGAGGCTGCCGAGGACAATGAAAGGACCTGTGGATCTGATTTTGACACTGATTTCTAGCAGGGATTCAAAAGAGCTGCTTCATCTCACTTGGTAATTGATCTATCCTGTGAGCAGACGTCGAGCGCTGGAGGCATCTGTGCCATAAAACAATGAGAAATGAGATCTGCTGAGTTGGATGTGCCTGTGGTTGAGCACAAGGTGAATGTGTGAATTCCCATGAGTTGGGTGCACCGTTATGAGACTGAGATGAAAATGATGTATTGGCCTCCTTTGAGAAGAGACTTGATATGATGAACTCCATATGACTCCCACGTGTAATGCAGTGGGAAAAATGATCTGCTGAGTTGGACATGCCTATGGATGAGCACAGGTGAACGTGATCCTAGTGGTTGAGCACTAGTGAGTGTGGTTCTCCTTTGATATGCAATGATATAGAGATATGGACATACCTATGGATGTTCCCATAGTTTTTGAGCACTAGTGGGTGTATGAGATCCCTTGCTATATTTTTCAAAAGTCAGACTTACCTATAACCCTAATTGTAATGTAAAGGGTACAGGTCGGCCCCACCTTAATGTAAAATATAATTAATGTAAATGATAATTTATATGGTAATTATTAATTATATTATGAGTTAGTTAGGTCGACCCTATTGTGCCAATAGAAACTTTTGTTGACAGGTTCAGTCTAATATAAGTAAAGTTAAATTTCCCATTGAGGAATCATATCTTAAGTGTGAGTTTGGAAATTTTAGTAAGTACATCTTCTTGGGTGCTAGTCTTCTAGGGTTTGTGAGCACCCTTTTGTGTGCTAGGTTTTGTTGTTGGTGGATTTATTTCTCTTGAAGAATATAGCAAAGGATTGGTTGGGTTTTCTTCCCTTGTTGAGAAGGGTTTCCCAGGATACTTCTTGTGTACTTGTGCATGGTGTTTCTTCTTGTGATCTTGGTTGCTGCAACAAATTGTCTATGGTTTAAGTAAAATGATAAAATGGAATGAAATTCATGCTTAAGCCTAGATTATTGAAAATTAAACATGGTATCAGAGCATAGGTCTTGAAGAACCCATTTCACAAGAAAATTTTAGTCATCCTCTCTCTCTTCTGCAAAACCGTACAACCCTCCTAGGGTTTCCAGAAATTCTGTACGACCTAGCTCTTTGAGGAGTTTCAACACTTGTCATTTGGACATTGGGGATAAAAATTTCATAGGAGTGTACGACCTCCTTCATAACACCTCCAACAAGATTTAGATTTCATTTCCGATCATTTTAACATTTTGGCCCTAGGGTTTCTACGGTTTCGCGAATTTCTACAAAAATTTTAGAATTAGAGTTTTTGAAACTCATTGAAGGAGATATTCATCTCACCAGTGTTCTCCTATATTTCAAAGGCTTATTGTTGGCAGTCATAAGTCCAACAAAACCTAAAAGTGATAGCCTAGCCTAGTTGTTAGTTTTTCTATCCCAGTTGACAAGGGATTGTGAAGAATCTAAAATTATGATGAACAAGAACTATGATGGAAGATAAGCTTGATGGATCAAGCAAATTCAAGTCCCTGGAAGACAAGAATTCATAGGAAGGATTATTGTGGGTGATACAAAAAGGTGACAATATGACTACCTCCTTCATGAAGATGTCAAAGGACAGAGATCAACTAGGTGCCATTGGATAAATCATATCAGCACCCTTAGGTATACACTTGTATATATATTATTTGTATCATTGTCATAAGAGTAATTGCAAGAGGAAGGAACCTTTTCTGAAGTCATGGATCTAGAAGGATCTCAGTGCATTCAGAGGAACAACACACTGGAAGTGAAGACTCCAAGTTTGATTGTTTTAATTTTCATTCCTCTAACCTATAATTCTAAAAATTTTCTACTAGTAAGTATTGTAGATGTGACAACAATCCTTAAATTGTTTTGATTCTAGAGATGTACTCATTATTCTCCTTTAGGAGATATTCTTGTTTTGTTTCCTTTTGTTATCTTGTTCCAGACAGGTTAACAACAAATGAAGATGTTTTTCCTTCAGAGGGACTCACTTGACATCAGAGGGAGTCACTTGACTCAGACGGAGTCAAAACTATTTGAGAATGAGAAAGAATAGAACAATCATTGAGGAAACCAATGAAATAATGCATGATCAAGATCCTTCTATGATTCTATGGGAAGAAGTGTGCATGATACAATATATGTTCAGAACAAGAGTCTTCACCAAATTTTGAAGAAACATAATTTCCAAAGAAGCCTTCACCGAAGTTAAGCCAGAGATTGAACACTTCAAGATATTTGGGTGCCCAATGTATTTCCATGTACACAAAGAAAAGAGGTCCAAGGTAGACCCTTCAGGGAGAAAGGATAAATCTATGAGATAACAAGTGAATCTTCAAAACCATATCAGATCTACATCCCTAGTCAAAGACAAATTGATACAAGAAGACATGTTTTCTTTGAAGAAGAGATATCCTGTCAAAGATCCAGAGAACCTTAGATGGATATTGACAGTGAGACAATACCTTCTCCCCCTTCAAAATTTCAGAGGGAGATAAACATTATGCCAGCCGATCCATTTTCTACAGTTGATATGCCCAGAGATATTGCAGTAGGGCACAAAGGCCTGCCTAGGCTCAAAAAACTCTATAGGAGGCAGAGGAACATACAATCCCCTAAAGGCACATCCTGAAAAAGAAAAAGAGATTTTCGAGCTATCCTTTAGTCATGATCCACTTCATTGATTCCGAGCCTCCTTGTCTTGGAGAAACAACATGAGAACATGTATGGAAAGATTCCATAACAAAAGAATACCAGTATATCTTCAATAATGATGTATGAGGTATTGTTCAGAGACCAGAAGGGAAATCTATGGTGACTTCCAAGTGGATCTATAAGATCAAGAATGCAACCTATGGAAGTGATGAGAAATGCAAAGCGATATCTATAACCAGAGGATTCTCATAAGAAGAGGGAGTGAACTATGATGAGACACATTGATCCAGTAGACCGATGCACTTTCATATGTACTACCATCCATGAGTTGTAAACTACATAAGATAGATGGATTCTTGATGAGTTTGGGTTTCAAAAAAATTGTTGCTAAACCAAAACTATATTACTACATTTGTGACGAAAGCATGATTTTGATGACTTATTCAGGAAGTCGTGTTTTTGGATACAATCAAGCCTCAACTTTTGATTTCGAGATGAAGGATCTGGGTATGATGCACTACTTCTTGGGAGAAGAAGTATGACAAAGGACCATTAAGACTTATCCTAAGTCAAGGAAAATATATAGTAGAGATATTAAAGAAGTTCAACATGACAAAATGCAAATCCATGTCTACACCGATGGTGATGGATTTGAAGAAAAATAAATGATGATGATTCATACAAGATCGATCCATATGTGTACCGACAGCTGATTGGATCATTGATGTATCTGGTTAATACCATACCTAATATATGCTATACAATGAATGTGCTTAGTCAATCCATGAGTCAGTTGAGACATAGTCATTGGATAATAGTAAATCATGTATTGAGATAAATATGAGGCACAATTGGATATGGACCGAGATATGCCTTTGGTGTGAACTTGAGTTTGCAAGGATATGCCAATACATATTGAGTAGAATATACAGTGGACCAAAAGAGCACATCCGGTTTTTTTTTTAGCATGGAGTTTTCCATGGTTTCCTAGTGTAGCGGGAAACAAAGCTATGTGGCCTTGAGTACCATCGAAGCAGAGTCTATATCCTTGAGTTTGCGAAGCAGTACACATCCATAAAAATTCTGACAGATTTACTTGATCATGAGATGGATTCTATGATTATAACCAGAGTTGTGTGAAACTATTTGAGAACCTTTTGTTTCATGATAGATCGAAACACGTTGAGATAAAATATCATTTTTAGAGACATGATGCATAGGAAAGAAATACATGTGCTATACCTTCCTACACATGAGTAGATTGCACACATCTTCACCAAACTGGCTTGGTGAAGAATACCTCTCTAGTTGAGAGGGAGTGTTGATGACTATATCCAAGACAAAGTTTGAGTACTTCCATGAGAGACTTGGATTGATGGAGAATGCCTCCCTAGTTGAGAGGGAGTGTTGATGATTACATTTGCATGAGACATCCTCTAGGACACAGACTGATTGAGTCAACCCGAGAGAGATCCCATAAGTTGGGTGTGTGGTTCCTATCTAAGACAGAACTGGAACGTAGTGATGGCCGCCTTCTTACATATATTTTAGAAGAGCTCCAGATGATTCTCCTGTGTAACACAATGATAAAGGAGATCTACTGAGTTGGATGTGCCTGTGGCTGAGCACAAGGTGAACATGTGAATTCCCATGAGCTGGATGCATTGTTATGAGACTGAGATGAAAAATATGTATTAGCCTCCTCTGAGAAGAGAGTTGAGATGATGAAATCCATATGAATATCCTATGTAATGTAGTGGGAAAGAAGATCTGATGAGTTGGGCGTGCCTATGGATGAGCACAAGTGAACATGATCCTAGTGGCTGAGCACTAGTGAGTGTGTCTCTCCTATGAGACACAGTGAGATATAGATATGGAAATCCCTATGGATGTGCCCCTAGTGGATGAGCACTAGTGGGTGTATGAGATCCCTTGCTATATTGTTCAAGAGTCAGAATTACCTGTAACCCTAGTTGTAATGTAAATGGTATAGGTCAGCCCCACCTTAATGTAAAAGATAATTAATTTGGTAATTATAATCAATTATATTGTTAGTTAGTGAGGTCAGCCCTGTTGTGCCAATAGACACTTTTGTTGATAAGTTCAGTCTAATATAATTAAAGGTAAATTCCCCATTGAGGAATCATATCTTAAGTGTGGGTTTGGAAATTTCAGCAAGTACATCTTCTTGGGAAAAGTGTGCACCTCTCTTGGGCACTAGTCTTCTAGGGTTTGAGAGCACCCTTTTGTGTGTTAGGTTTTCTTGGTGGTGGAGGTATTTCTATTGAAGAATATATCAAAGGATTGGATGGGTTTTCTTCATTTGTTGAGAAGGGTTTCCTAGGATACTTCTTGTGTGCTTGTGCATGGTGTTTCTTCTTGTGATCTTGGTTATTGCAACAAATTTTCTATGGTTTAAGTAAAATGCTAAAATGGAATGAAATTCATGATTAAGCCTAGCTTATTGAAAATTCAACATGGTATCATAGCATAGGTCTTGAAGAACCCATTGCACAAGCAAATTTCAGTCATCCTCTCTCTTTTCTGCAAAACCATACGACCCTCCTAGGGTTTCCTGAAATTCCGTACGACCTACCTCTTTGAGGATTTTCAGCACTTGTCACTTGGACGCTGGGGAAAAAAAGTGCATAGGAGTGTATGAACTCCTTCAATGCACCTCTAGAAATATTCAGATTGCATTTCCTAACATTTTGACTTTTTGGCCCTAGGGTTTCTAGGGTTTCGCTAATTTCTACATAAATTTTAGAATTAGAGTTTCTACAACTCATTGAAGGAACTCTTCAACTCACCAGTGTTCTCCTATATTTCAAAGGATTATTGTTGGAATTCATAAGTCCAACAAAACCTAAAAGGGCTAGCCTAGCCTAGCCATTAGGTTTTCTCACCTAGTTGACAAGGGATTGTGAAGAATCTAAAATTATGATAAACAAGAACTATGATGGAAGATAAGCTTGATGGATCAAGCAACTTCAAGTTCCCGGAGGAAAATAATTCAGAGGAAGGATTATTGTGGGTGATAAAAAAAGGTGACACTATGACTACCTTTTTCATGAATATTTCAAACAACAGAGATCAGCCAGGTGCCATTGGAGAAATCATATCAGCACCCTCAGGTATGCACTTGTATATATATTATTTGTATCATTGTCACAAGAGTAATTGAAGGAGGAAGAAACCTTTGTTGAAGTCATGGATCCAGAAGGATCTCAGTGCATTCAGAGGAGCAAAACACTGGAAGTGAAGACTCCAGGTTTGATTGTTTTAATTTTCATTCCTCTAACCTATAATTTTAAAATTCTTCTACTAGTAAGTATTGTAGCTATGACAAAAATCCTTAAATTGTTTTGATTCTAGAGATGTACTCATTATACTCCTTTAGGACATATTCTTGTTTTGTTTCCTTTTTTTTTCTTTTTCTAGACAGGCTAACAACAAAGGAAGATGTTTAGCCTTCAAAGGGATTCACTTCACTCAGAGGGAGTAAAAACTATTTGAGAAGGAGGAATAATAGAACCATCATCGAGGAAACCAATGCAATAATGTATGATCAAGATCCTTCTATGATTCTATGGGAAGAAGCATGCATGATACAATATATGTTCAGAATGAGAGTCTTCACCAGATTTTGAAGAAACACAATTTCTGAAGAAGCCTTCACCAGAGTGAAGCCAGAGATTGAACACTTCAGGATATTTGGGTTCCCAGTGTATTTACATGTACCCAAAGAAAAGAGGTCCAAGCTAGACCCTTCAGGGAGAAAGGATACATATATGAGATAACAAGTGAATATTCAAAACCATATAAGATCTACATCCTCGGTCAGAGACAGATTAAGACAAGGAGAGATGTTTCCTATGAAGAAGAGATAGCTTGTCAAATATCCAGAGAATCTTAGATGGAGATTGACAGTGAGACAATAAATTCTCCCCCTTCAGCAGTTTAGAGGGAGATAGACATTATTCAAGCCAATCCAGTTTATATTCCTAGAGATATTGTAGTAGGGCATAAAAGGCCTGCCCAGGCTTGAAAAAATCTGCAGGAGGCAGGGGAACATACAAGCCCCTCAAGGCACATCCCGAAAAAGCAAAAGATATTTTCGAGATATCCTTCAGTCATGAGCCAATTCATTGATTATGAACCTCCTTGTCTTGGAGAAACAACAGGAGAAAAGGTATGGCAAGATGCCATAATAGAAGAATACCCATATATCTTGAAGAATGATATATGAGATATTGTTCAGAGACTAGAAGGGAAATATGTGGTGACTTCCAAGTGGATCTATAAGATCAAACATGCAACCTATGGAAGTGACAAGAAATACAAAGCGAGATATATAACTAGAGGATTCTCACAAGAAGAGGGAGTGAACTATGATGAGACACATTGATCCAGTAGATCGATGCACTTTCATATGTACTACCATCCATGAGATGTAAACTACATCAGATATTTGGATTCTTGATGAGTTTGGGTTTCAACAAAAGTGTTGCTAAACCAAAACTATATTACCACATTTGTGACAAAATCCTGATTTTTATGACTTATTCAGGAAGTCGTGTTGTTGGATACAATCAAGCCTCAACTTTTGATTTCAAGATGAAGGATTCGGGTATAATGCACTACTTCTTGGGAAAAGAAGTATGACAGAGGACCATTAATACTTTTCCTAAGTCAAGGAAAATATATAGTGGAGATATTAAATAAGTTCAGCATGATGGAATGCAAATCCATGTCTACACCGATGGTGATGTATTTGACAAAAAATAAATGATGATGATTCAAACGAGATTGATCCATATGTGTACCGACAATTGATTGGATCATTGATGTATCTGGTTAACACTAGACCTGATATATGCTATACATCGAATATGCTTAGTCAATCCATGAGTCAGACGAGACAGACTAACTAGATAGCAGTAAAGCATGCATTGAGATAAATATGAGGCACAATTGGATATGGACTGAGATATGCATACAGTGTGAACTTGAGTTTGCAAGGATATGTCGATACAGATTGAGCAGAAAATATAGTGGATTGGAAGAACACATCTGGTTGTTGTTTTACCATGGAGTTTGCCATGGTTTCCTATTACAATAGTAAACAAAGCTCTATGGCCTTGAGTACCAAAACAGTAGAGTATATATCATTGAGTGTGCGAAGTAATGCAGATTCATAAGAATTCTGACATATTTACTTGATCATGAGATGGATTCTATGATTATAATCAGAGCTGTGTGAAACTCTTTGAGGACCTTGTGTTTCATGATAGATCGAAACACATTGAGATAAAATATCATTTTTAGAGACATGATGCATAGGAAAGAAGTACACATACTGTACCTTCCTACACATGAGTATATTACAGACATCTTCACCAAATTGGCTTGGTGAAGAATACCTCTCTAGTTGAGAGGGAGTGTTGATGACTATAACCAAGAAAAAGTTCTAGTACTTTCGTGCGAGACTTGGTATGATGAAGAATGCCTCCCTAGCTGAGAGGGAGTGTTGATGATTACAACTATATGAGACATACTCCAAGACATAAACTGATTGAGTCAACCTGAGAGAGAGCCCATAAGTTGGGTGTGTGGTTCCTATCTGATACAAAACTAGAATGTAGTGATGGCATCCTCCTTATAGAGAGTTGAGAATAATTCCAGATGATTCTCATGTGTAACGCAGTGAGAAATCATATCTGCTAAGTTGGACGTGCCTGTGGTTGATCACAAGGTGAACGTGTGAATTCCCATGAGTTGTGTGCATCGTTATGAGACTGAGATGAAAATGATGTATTAGCCTCCTCTAAGAAGATATTTGAGATGATGAACTCTAGATGACTCTACTATGTAATGCAGTGGGAAATCAGATCTATTTATTTGGATGTGTCTGTGGATGAGCACATGTGATCCTAGTGGCTAAGCACTAGTGAGTGTGGTTCTCCTGTGATACATAGTGAGATAGAGTTATGGACATCCCTATGGATGTTCCCCTAGTGGTTGAGAACTAGTGGGTGTATGAGATCCCTTTCTATATTGTTCAAGAGTCAGACTTAATTGTAAACCTAATTGTAATGTAAAGGGTACAGGTCGGCCCCACCTTAATGTAAAATACAATTAATATGGTAATTATTAATTATATTGTGAGTTAGTGCGGTCGGACCTATTATGCCAATAGACACTTCTATTGATAGGTTTAGTCTAATATAAGTAAAGGTAAATTCCCCATTGAGGAATCATATCTTAAGTGTGAGTTTGGAAATTTCAGCAAGTACATCTTCTTGGGAAAAGTGTGCACCTCTCTTGGGCGCTAGTCTTGTAGGGTTTGTGAGCACCCTTTTGTGTGCTAGGTTTTCTTGGTGGTAGAGGTCTTTCTCTTGAAGAGTATAACAAAGTATTGGTTGGGTTTTCTTCCCTTGTTGAGAAGGGTTTCCCAAGATACTTCTTGTGTACTTGTGCATGGTGTTTCTTCTTATGATCTTGGTTGCTGCAAAAAATTGTCTGTGGTTTAAGTAAAATGCTAAAATGGAATGAATTTCATGCTTAAGCCTAGCTTATTGAAAATTAAACAATATGCACTTCAAAATTTCATGCACTACTTACTAGGGAAACACTTTAAAATGTTCACATACAATTCTTCCCTCAAATATCTAGTCAATAAGCCAGTGTT
>JZKD02S1726836.1:207060-225573 GCA_000966675.3 Picea glauca
CCAAGAATTTGATTTCGAATTGATAGTCAAACCAGGAAAGCTAAATGTAGGACCCTATCACCTATTAAGGGTAACTAATGGATAAGAACCGACTAATTTGGAAGACAATTTCCTTGATGCCCAACTGTTCTTAGTACAGGTAGCCGATGAATACTTTGTTGATATTATTGAATAATTAAGTACAAGTATTGCACCACAAGAGTTTAGCACTATGCAGAAGAAAAATATGGTAGTCAAAGCCGTAGACTACCATCTTATTGCAGGAAATTTATACAATATGGGCATAGATAGCATTTTGAGAAGGTGTGTATTAGAACATGAAAGGCCCAAAATTTTGATAGAAGCTCATGAAGGAATAGCTGAAGGACACTATGCAGGAAAAAATATTGCGCAGAAGGTATTGTACACAGATTATGGTGGCCATCAGTCTATAAATATGTCAAGGAATATTTCCATAAATCTGATGTCTGTCAGAGGGTTGGAAAACCCAAACGAATGGATGAGATGCCTCTAAGACCACAAGTAAATTTATAGGTATTTTAAAAATGGGAAATAGACTTTGTTGGACCAATCAATGCACCAACAAAAAGGTCAGGAGATAGATATATCATTACTGCAACTAAATACTTAAAAAGATGGGAAAAATCAGCACCAGTCAAAGACTGTAGCATAGAGACAACATCACACTTCTTGTTTGAGAAGGTGATCACAAGATTTGAATGTCCAAGGATTTTGATGAGTGACCAAGGAACTCACTTTATCAAAAATACCATCAGGGCTATGAATAAGGAATTTGAATTCTATCACCAGAAGAGTACACCATATCATCCTCAGGAAAATGGAACGATAGAAGTTTTCAATAAGATCTTGGAAAATTCTCTGACAAAGATCTGCAATGTCAATAGGGATGATTGGGACTTGAAAATAGTAGCAGTACTATGGGAATATAGGATTACATGTAAGAAGTTGACAGGACAAACACCATTCAGATTGGTGTATGGACAGGAAGCAATAGTACCAGTTAACACATAGAATTGTAGGGGTCAAAAAGTCATTTCAGTCTTTGTTTTTGAGTCATAGGTTAATATAGTTTTTATGACTTCTTGCTATAGTCATTTTTCAACTTTTGATTTAAATAAACTAAGTTAGTTTGGCCTTGGTATAGGGTCTTTGGGTTATGTCTTTGTTATCATGACAAGGAGTGATAAACCCTCATGAGTCACATCTTTGAAAATCCTTATTATCACCTTGACATGTCACCTCTATGACTGTATGAAAGATCTCTAGATATCACCTTTTATCCATTCAACTATCAAGTCATTTTTAATTTGAGCATTGCCAACTCACTAGAAGAGTTCGCAACGTAATAAAGTGCTCCATTCATTCATTTCCATCATTACCTTTTTGTCATGCTAAGGGATTTCATTGTTTTTAGAGCCTATTTTTAACAAATTTTTAGGGATCGAGTCTTTGGACATCCTAATAGTCTCCTTGAAGAATGCAAATATTGTTTGAATCAGGCGTTGCGAACTAGTAGACATGCATTGAGAACTTTGTTATGAACTCATTTCCTATAGCAGAGTCTTCTAAATATTTGATCATAACTTTTGAACGACGATGTGGGTTTTTCTGAAATTTTTTGTGGATGAGCATAATATTGGCATTGACATTTTTGACCAAAATTCAGCCCAACCCAGTTTGGAATTTGAGAGATAAAATCAAAACACCAGTGTGCTACAAACTAGCGCTGCAGATTGGCTGAAGAGGAGCATTGGAGGTTGGATAGTTTTCAAACACTTATGGTCAAATTCAAAGATGTCAGAATCAAGCCTAGATCTCCTCGGTACTCCATGAGAGGGTTCATCATGTTTAAGGGTTGAAAAAGAGATTTTTGGCTAGTTTTCATATTGGCGCTACGAACTGTGTTGCAAACCCTATGTTCTAGGACTACTGAAACTTTCATCTTTTTCATCCTTTCAAATTTATCTTTTAAAGAGTGAATCTACACCCCTATCACACTTGAAATATGTGGTTGATTAGATGTAAACCAGGTTTTAATATTTCACATGTTGT
Source organism: Picea glauca (assembly GCA_000966675.3). NCBI lineage: Eukaryota > Viridiplantae > Streptophyta > Pinopsida > Pinales > Pinaceae > Picea > Picea glauca. The sequence goes on from JZKD02S1726836.1 coordinate 209,134, forward strand.
TAACTGATATTTGCATTGATAAAAACCCTGTTTTGATAGAGAGTTCACTTTCACACACCAATTGTCATAAAAAATGACAAAAAATAACCAAGCAGTGATTATACATGTTGGCCAAGGCTTCTACCAGGAGGAGATCTAAAATCAAGAAATAAATATGTTCAAGCTTCATATCCTACACCAAATTTTTTTAAGTTCTCGTTTTATACCTTTGACACATTTTTGGGTGATTACCATGTTTTGCCAACCATGATTATCGGTTTGGGTGCTTTCCTTTATTCAAGATCATCAAAATTATGAAGTTTACAACATTCTTGGGACACCTGATAGATTTTTGAAATGTTAAAACATTGGAAAAAATAAAACGGGCTGCTACAGGAGAATTCATAGCACCTGAACTCACTGGCGCTACAAACTGGTATTTATGACATTTTTTTAAGAAATTAGCACACAATAGAGGATTTGTTTCCTTATAACTTTTGAGTGACAATCTGGGTTCCTTTGAATATTGGTGTGGAGGTAAAAAATGGTGTTTTTTACTTGATGACAAAAATTCAGCCTGACCCATGTCGTATTTTTGGAGAAAACCCAAAAAAATCACCTACTGGAAAGTTCACAGTGCATGTTGTCACAGGCACTGCGAACTCTAATAGTCCGACAAATTCGAGCTATGAGAAGGTTTCCAGCTGTGAAGGAAGGTTTGAATGGTCTCCTAGGAGTTATTTTTACATGATGTATATGTTTTCCATCTTCATATCAAGCATCATGACATGTTTCAAGAGGAATTTTTGACAATAGGCAAAATCCTGGAAAATAGGAATTTGTTAGGTTTTTGTTGGAATATTTTGTAACAAGATTCCTAAATGGAGGAGGATCCTATGTAACTCCTTGGTTTATACCTCCTTAGGGTAGAGAGAGATCATTCACTATAAATGAAAGGTTTTGTTTATGAGAAAAGGGTTGGATTCGTGATCCAAGAGAGGAGAGAGTTGTAGGGGAAATATATTTGTGTGTGACTGTAAGCCTGAGGGCATGTTATTGTTAATACATTTATGCAATTGAGGATTCATGAGAGTTGTCTTATCAACATGTTTTATTTGTCTTTATTTCTCCTTCACTTCACTTGAATAAAATTGCAAAATATGAAGATCATGGTGGCCTGTGATTAGGAGATTCATGAGATGCAAATGATTTGCAATGATTTCCTTTTAATTATTGTTTTGTTCAAGTATTCTTTAGTCCATTCGACAGAGAGGATCTCTGTTTTGTGGAAATTTTGATTTATGTTTTTTCCTCTCCATTCTTCTACCTGACAATATATAAGCTTTGTCTGATGTGAAACTCAAATTCCTTCAATATGCAGGATGTTATGACTCCATGCCCAATGGAATGCCTTTGGCGACAATTTGCTTCCCTTTTTATTTATCTTTATTACTGATCCACCAACCATAAACTTGATTTTATTATCTATAAATTCTGATGGGTATTGGGATTGCACTCATGGAATTATGAGTGTGAATCTCAATGCTAACATTTTTGGTGTCGTTGGTGGGGACGGAAGTGAAGAAATCTTCCCTGGGAGAATGACATTGAGAAGATTCGGCTCTTGATGGTAGACAGGAGTAGGACACAAGCTTGACTGCAATATTCTACCCGGGGACTCCAAATTCATTAGAGATGAATCTATGGGAAAATCCACTGGTTTTAAATGGACAAGATTATTTCTCAAAGGTATGAATTTTGTGATTTCACAAATATATCTAGTTTTTTGAATCTCGAGCCTAATAGAAGTGAATGGAAAGGTTTCCTTCCTAGATTTAGAGGAGAGGATTGGGAAGTGCCAACTGAGTTTTTATTAGAATTTCACGAGTGCATGCTTAAGCTGAAAGTTATACATGAAGATGTCTTGATTAAGTTGTTTAGATATTATTTGGATGGAGCAACTCAAGATTGGTGTATATCACTCTCGGTTGCTTGTATTTCTTCACTGATCCATTTTCATGCTGCCTTTCATTTGTTTTGTAAAGAAAATTTTTCAGCTGACTTTCTTTATCCAGAATGTTTTCATGAATTTGATTTGTTCAGTAAAGGATCAAATAGTCATATAAAGTATGCTACAGTAGAATACACTTTTCATAATGATCGAGAGGTTAATGATCTGTAGAGTGATAACCATATTGTAGATAATTTTGACATTGTATCAAATGTATCTACTGTTTAAAGTTCTCATGAAGATCAAATGGTTTCCTTGGAATATTCAAATGATAATAAGAAGATTGATATATCAACATGTGAAAGTTTTGGATTTGCAACAAATATTAAACAACCTATGATTAGCATTGAGAGCAGTGAAGAAAGCTTGTAGAAACTTTCAGTTTTGCAGATAGAGGAGATTGGTAGCAGTTATAAAACTAGGCATGTGCAGAAGCATTTTAGTTTTCAATTGGAACAACATCAGAAAAAGGTATTTATTTATGGATTTATTGATCCTATGGTTGATTATCTCGATTCTTTGCGCAACACATATGTCAAATCATTCTTGTCAAATGAAGGTTGGTTCTTCTTTCTTTTCAAATTTCACTTTTATATGCCATGGGTTCCTTCATTTGTCTGATCTAGATCAATAGTTTTACTAGTTAACCAGTTTCTTGTATGGCTTCATTGGAAGCATGATTTCACTTGAGCGAGAAGCAACACAGTTGGTTAGAGTGGGAGTAGGATGAATAAATATCGGTTCTTGAGCATTTTGGTTTGCTGTGATTTTGTTTTCAGTTTGTGAATATTATCAGTTTTCAATAAGGAGTGGAGGTGCTCTCAGGAATATAGGTTGGTTGCATAGAGGACACCATATCCCAATGGATACATAAGTGGAACTACATGTTCTTCGCAACTCACAGGGATCATGCCATCCCCTGTGGAGCCAAATGTTAACACATAGAATTGTAGGGGTCAAAAATTCATTCCAGTCTTTGTTTTTGAGTCATAGGTTTCTATAGTTTTTATGACTTCTTGCTATAGTCATTTTTCAACTTTTGATTTAAATAAACCAAGTTAGTTTGGCCTTGGTATAGGGTCTTTGGGTTATGTCTTTGTTATCATGACAAGGAGTGATAAACCCTCATGAGTCATGTCTTTGAAGATCCTTATTATCACCTTGACATTTCACCTCCATGATTGTATGAAAGATCTCTAGCTATCACCTTTTATCTGTTCAACTGTCAATTCAATTTTAATTTGAGTGATGCCAACTCACTAGGAGATTTCACAGTGTACTCAAGTGCTCCATCCATTCATTGTCATCATTACCTTTTTGTCATGCTAAGGGATTTCATTTTTTTCAGAACCTATTTTTAACAAATTTTTAGGGATCGGGTCTTTGGACATCCTAACAGTCTCCTCAAAGCATGCAAATATTGTTTGAATTAGGCACTATGAACTAGTAGATAGGGGATGCGAACTTAACTGTGAACTCATTTCCTGTAGCAGAGTCTTCTAAATATTTTATCATAACTTTGAACGGTGATGTGGGTTTTTCTGAAATGTTTTTTGGAGGAGAATGATATTGGCATCGACTTGTTGAAACAAATTCAACCCAACCTAGTTTGGCATTTGAGAGATAAAATCAAAACACTAGTGCATTGCGAACTGGCACTGTGGACAGGCTGAAAAGGAGCATTGGAGGTTGGATAGTTTGCAAACACTTCTGGTCAAATTCAAAGATCTCAGAATCAAGCCTAGATACCCCTAGTACTCCATGATAGGGTTTATCATGTTTAAGGGTTGAGAAAGGGGTTTTGGTTGGTTTTCATATTGGTGTTGCAAATTGTGTTGCAAGCCCTCTGTTCTAGGACTGTTGAAACTTCATCTTTTGCATCCTTTCAAATTTATCTTTTAAAGAGTGAATCTACACCCCTGTCACACTTGAAATATGTAGTTGATCAAATGTAAACTAGGTTTTAATATAACCCATGTTGTTAACTGATATTTGCATTGATAAAAACCTTGTTTTGACAGAGAGTTCACTTTCACACACCAATTGTCCTAACAAATGACAGAAAGTAGCCAAGCAATGATTATACATGTTGGCTAAGGATGCTACCAGGAGGATCTCTAGAATCAAGAAATAAACATGTTCAGCGTTCAGATCCTATACCAAATTTTGTCAAGTTTTTGTTTTATACCTTTGACACATTTTTGGGTGATTACCATGTTTTTCCAACCATGATTATCAGTTTGGGTGCTTTCCTTAAGTCAATATCATCAAGATTATGAAGTTTACAACATTATTGGGACACCTGATAGAGTTTTGAAATGATAAAACATTGGAAAAAATGAAACGGGTTGCTATAGGAGAGTTCACAGTGCATGAACTCACTGGCATTGCGAACTGGTATTTATGACATTTTTTTAAGAAATTAGCACACAACAGAGGATTGTTTTCCTTATAAATTTTGAATGACAATCTGGGTTCCTTTGAATTTTTGTGTGGAGGTAAAACATGGTGCTTTTTACTGGTCGACAAAAATTCATCTTGAGCCACTTTATATTTTTGGAGAAAATCCAAAAACATCACTTACAGGAAAGTTCACAGTGCATGTTGTCATAGGCGCTGCAAACTGCAACAGTCTGACAAATTCGAGCTATGGGAAGGTTTCCAACTGTGAAGGAAGGTTTGAATGGTATCCTAGGAGTTAGTTGGACATGAGGGACATGTGTTCCATCTTCATATCAAGCATCATGACATGTTTCAAGAGGCATTTATCACAATAGACAAGATCCTGGAAAATAGGAATTTGTTAGGTTTTTGTTGGAATCTTTTCTAACAAGACTCCTAAATGGAGGAGGATCCTATATAAATCCTTGGTTTCAATCTCCTTAGGGTAGAGAGAGACAATTCACTATAAATGGAAGTTTTTTTTATGAGAAAAGGGTTGGATTCATGATCCAAGAGAGGAGAGAGTTGCAGAGGCAGTGTTTTTGTGTGTGACTGTAAGCCAGAGGGCATCTTATTGTTAATACATTTTTACCATTGAGGATTCATGAGAGTTGTATTATCAACATGTTTTCTTTGTATTTATTTCTCCTTCATTTCACTTGAATAAAATTGCAGACTATGAAGATCATGGTGGTCTGTGGTTAGGAGATTCATGTGTTGCAAAGGATTTGCAGTGATTGGCTTTTAATTATTGTTTTGTTCAAGTATTCTTCAGTCCATTCGACAGAGAGGATATCTGTTTTGTGAAAATTCTAATTTATGTTTTTTACTCTCCATTCTTCTACCTGATATTATATAAGCTTTGTCTGATGTGCAACTCAAATGCCTTCAATCTGCAAGATCTTATGACTCCATGCCCAATGGAATACCTTTATAGACAGTTTGCTTCTCTTTTTCTTTATCTTTATTACTGATCCACCAACCATAAACTTGATTTTATTATCTATAAATTCTGATGGGTATTAGGCTTGCACTCATGGCAATCTGAGTGTGACTCTCAGTGCTAAGAGTACCATTAGATTTTTGGTACCCAGTCTGCACGTAGCAACAATTACCAACATGATAGAAAGAGGCATAGTAAAGGAAAGGTTAAGTCAACTAATGGAAATGGAAGATGACATGATTCTAGCAGGATTTCACCAGGAAGTGTAGAAATCAAGATTCAAATCCTGTCATGACAAACACATTAATAAGAAGAGTTTTAAGGAAGGAGACCTAGTCTTGCTCTATGACAGTAAATTTTTCCAACATCTTCGTAAACTTAGAATGCATTGGCTAGGGCCATATGAAGTAAATGCTATCAAAGATGGGGGATATGTACAACTAAAATACTTGGGAGGAACATAACTAAAAGGAATGATCAACGGTAGTCAGCTAAAACTGTAAAGGGACAATTGATATACTAACCCTTAAAAGTTATAATGTAGTGGGAAAAGGCATGTATATAGCATACTATAGGAGAAATTAGGAAAGAAAGATGATAAAAAGGAATAAAAAGGATAAAAAGGATAAAAAGAATACAAAATAAATACAAAAATACAAAACGGAAGGAAAAAGAAAAAAGACATAGAAGTTGAATGAACCATAAGAAAGTGCGAAAAAATTTGCGCGTAGTAATTGCTGTGAAAAAAATCAGAAGACAACGCATAGGAAAAATTACACTCGATAGAAATACAAGCAAAAAGTGAAAAATTGATACAATCGGGTCTATAAAAGGTGGAAAGCATGCGTTTATTCAACATTTAGCGATTTTTTAGTACAGAGAGAGAAATAGAGTGCGTTCCCTAGCTATCATTTTACACAAAAGAAAGAAAGTGTGTGAATTCGAGAGTGAATGACCCCCACCAAAGTTCAACACGTCGAGCTAGTATGTCCGGGTTACTTGGCAAGGCCAAAGGCGTAAGGAAAGAATGCCACATCCCAAGAACATGGTTGAGTTGGAAGATGTTACCACGTCAGGCACACAATCAATCAGCTCGACACGAGTTGAGGAAGAGACATCGACAATGCAGCAAGGAAAAATAGGGCAGAGCTCCAGGGCCCAAAATGGTATTTTGAACCCTAATCCTAAGACGCTTGCGAAGCTCGATGAAACAATGGGACCGCGATAGTTCCATGAATGTGAGGAAGTGTTGGTCAAAGATATCACCAACCGAATGAAGTCTTAGAGGGAAGAAGAGGACACAAACACAACATAGGCAGGCCCATCTACTGCGGGACAAATAAGAAAGGTGCATGACACCATGGATGTTACACTCCCATATCTCCCATACATAGTGATTATTGTGGATGATATATTGGGGAAGGTACCAAAACTCAGGTACACAGACCATGATGTGCGTGATGTAGCTAAATTCCTAGATTTGGCCGAAGACACTTATTTAATAAATACATGGGAAGTTGGACCCCCTGACAAACCCATAATGGAGCCCGTGCAGTGGATAATAGGGCTCTATAACTCAGGCATCATGAACTTGTTGGATATACCACATTTAAGGTGCAGTAAGAATGTCGGGCTCTGCGTTAAACAACTAGTCGCCTGCATACATGAAGGGATCCTATGGATGGACTGGCCGGTACAGATTGATGTGGCATTTGGATAACAAGGTGTGCAAGAAATAAATAACAGAGCTGGTCAAAGCGCAGTTCGACACCAGTTGGGGCAATAAGGGAATTGTAATCAAGGATATCAACGGTAATGTGACAAGGTTCTCCAACAAGCTTATGGCTTGTAAATTATTGAGGACATGTTGCAAAGAAGAAGCACCAACAAGAGTTATGCAATAGCCACACAATGCACGAAAGGGGTAATGTTTAGCTGGGAACCATACTTGCTGAGCCAATTTTTGATAGACTATCGAGACATGTAGTACAATGGAAATGAGTTCCATTAATCATGGTTGATTATTCTGATAGAATTTGTAGGATGGAAGGAGCCAAAATTATCATAATTCTTGGATAGGATGGGGAAATGTTATGCAGCTGGATATGAGTCCCTCTAACAGGCCAAGGATAACAAGACACAACAAGCAAATAACACAATTTTTTCAATGTTGCTAGAAGACATACAATGACACACAACTAATGTGTGGTGCATACCTATGGAGGTATTCAAGGAGATAGAGGGGATAACCAAGTTCAAGGAATCATGGAACCACATGTGGATCCAGGCCATAAGGGATCCAAAGAAGGCATAGATACAAATGCAGTACTACATCACTAAAGAGGAAGTGAAATGGATAATTAAAGATTGGTCGGTGTAGTGGAAGTTGCATGTAACAAGATCAACAAAAAGGGCAGTCACAATGTAATCCTATATGCCTAAGGACAAGGTTGAAGCAGGCTCTTCAACAAGAATAAATAGCTCGACTGATAATACTAGAACAACTACAACACAAAATTAGCCAACCGGGAGCAGTGTAGTATCAAAACGACCAAGGAAAACAATAACATTAGCAAGGATATGAAGCTATCCATAGAGCACAAAGAACGATACTTCACAGGCTGGAGAAGAAAGAACCCAGGGTACAACAAGTGGGGCACATCCCTCACATAAAGTAAGGAATCTCACATAGGAAAAAGAGGGGCGCAAGAAATGGAAATATGACACAGAGGACCCAGACATCACATTGACAGAGGATGATGTAGAGCTATTCATATACAAGGTCCAAGATAGGGAGGAAGAAGTGGTCCACATTGTAGAGGCCCAATGGGAAGAGATGATGGCCAAGCTCATAAAGGTCCATGAGAATATACAACAATTACGGAGCCAAGCAGGATCACAGGCCAAAACACAACAACAAGAAAAGACACAACGACCACCTATGCAGAAAGAAGGAGAGGAGACAGTGCAATTTGTAGTCCAGGGTAGGGATACATTTACGATCACACGTCAAATGATCATATTGGATTAGGAGACTGCGCAGAAACCCTGGGGGATGTGGAACAATTGGAAGTTGTCATGGCACAAATAACCACCAAAGCCCTATACGAATTCCATGCCAATTTCATGTAAGAAGTGCAGTCTAGGGCCTGCGTGGATGCAAAAAAAATGGAGGTGGGTAGAGGGGTCACTGACATGCTACAAATCACATGCGACCAACTGATCACAGAGAAAGAGGAGAATAAATAACGTATAGATAAATTAGAACAAGGATTAACAACGAATTATAATAACATCCTGGACAATGCACAATCACTAGAGAGAAGCGCAGAGGAGAAGATCAACCTGATCTCACAAAAAATTGACCAATACAAGTAAGATATTGAGAATATCAAATAAAGGATCAACCCTATTACTCCATCCAAGGTCTGATAACAGAGAGAACATGAATCTGCACTCCAGATTGTTGAGATGGAGAAAGAAGCCAAGAAAGTAGAAGAGGTGTTCGAAAAAACAACATAGATATTTTCTATCCTTGAAGAAGACAAAAAGGTCCAACAGTGGGACTAGGAAGAGGAGAGAAAATTAAATTCCATAAAAGAGCTAAAAAAAAAGACAGAAAAAAATGACCATCATGGAGCGCTTGAAGGGCACCCAAAAGATGAATACTTTGTAGACAAAGTTGAAAACAACGTAGACACACAAGCAATAAAGACAAGATGAATTGGAACCCCTCCAAGAACAAGAAACACAGATGATTGTGTAGTTGGAGGCAAAGAAGAAAAGTAGAGAACATGCACAAATCGAGAGCACAACATTAATGCAGGAAGAAATAGCATTGTAGAAAGTAGAGGCATTAACATGAAAAGTTGCGCAAATGAGAGAAAAAGGAAAGGAACTAGCAAAAAACTTCCACAGTATGGACAAGGTAGTTTAGAGAGCGCACACCACCTTAGTGGCTTGGGACGAGCCACATGTTAGTGTTGGGGGCCTGTTGGGCACAGGCCTATTTTGAGAAGGAAGACTATTTTGAGTGCAGGAATATTTTTGGAGAAAAGGTCTATTTTGGGAAAGACCTAATTTTGGAAAGAAGGCCTAATTTTAGAGAGCACGCAATCGATGACAAGAAAGTAGCATGCAGAAAAAGAAGGAAAAACAACATGCAAGAGAAAAATCAACATGGTGCACAAGAAGGAAATCCTAAACATGATAGGGCTAGGGTTTTTGATAAAGATTGTAACGACTATAAGCTTGAAAATAGTATAAATAAGAACCTAGGAGGTCTAGGTTAGGGGTTCAAGTGTTGTTCAATAGTTGTAAGATAATTGTAAAAGAAATTATGTGAGTTGATGATGGTTATTATGATTGTAATAAGGTGATAGAAGAGTCAAGTTAGTTAGATTTTGAGGGTTAGGTCATAGGATGAGGAGCCTAGTGTGTCACAAGCTGAGGAGCCTGGTGTGATCTAGTCTGCCTCACAAAGGTTCCTTAACCTCATTATGATTTCATGATGGAAGATGTAATGCACACAACGCCATATTTTGCAACAGAATAAATAAAAGAATAGAGAAGCCAAATATTTGTGGACATATCCCATGAGGGGGTGAACCACGATAAACCATGTGTTATATGTGATGTTTCTTGCATGTTTACTTTTTTTTAATGATTATTTTATGAATTAATGGTTAATCTATATGTATTAGAATGCATGCATGGGCCTAAAGTTGGATGAATCCTAGAAATACTTGAATGAATGATGATATTAATGGATGAAGAATATGGAATACACCCCTAGATCCCCACTCATTCCTAAACTACAAACATCTGAGTATTGCAGTCACCCATAAATCTATCTCGAGTGAGACTGCGTTCTGTGCACTGCGCGCAATGTTTCCTTCTGGTTCACCAGGAGGGTCGATATTCTTAAAGGATTTTGTTGGAAACCTATTTAGATAAGAACCTGGGTCAAACCAAGAAGTGAATGAGAGATTTTAACCCAACACTCTTGGTGCATGAAAAGTTTCTAACTTGGATGCTAACATGTTCCCTTAAATCTTGGTAGCCCATTATTTTTCTCTTTCAAGGTTCTCAGTGAATTTGTCTCTTAGCATGAAACCAAATTTCCCATCAAATTCATTAGTATATTGTAAGAGAATGGCACCATCCCTTGGTTTAAGGTCATTAGAAATCTGTTTTACAAGATTATCAAATCTTTGGTCAAATTATTTTAGGGGTTCAATATCCTTCTTATTGATCTCATGGAATTGGGTTATAAAAAGTCTACCATATTTTCTTATGGCCCATATTTTTATAAAAATGTCATTGAAGGATTTCCAAGATTTAATGCTCTTCTCAATAAGACTATTATACCATGATCTTGCCTCTCCCTCTAAATATATAGAGAAATGGTTCATAACTAAATCCTCAACATCATTAGGGACATGTTGATTACCAAGAATATCATATAAGGAAGACAATTAGTATTAAGCAATAATTGCATTGCTCCAAAAAATGTTTGGTAACCACTTCTCAAATTTATCAAGAATGTTATGAGGGAAACCTTGAGTTCTGGACATGTCTAATTCCTTGTAGGCATTGATAACCCATGGTTGCAAAGCCATTGAAGTTACTATAGGAGGATCATTAAAGAGAGTTCTTACTACAAGAGGAGATGGGGAAACTATTATTCTCTTATAGACCTTAGGAGGTTTAGCGTACCTTTTAAAGGTCCTTTGGTTGGAAGTTTCAACCCCTGGGTTGACTTGTTGTGGAGTTTCTAGATGAGAACACTGGGATAGGATTTTATTTATACTCATAAATTAATGTTGAAGTATATACTTCATATTATCCAGGAAGAATGACTCAATTCTCCCCGACAACAACGCCAAAATGTTACCACACAATCTAGCATCAAGTGCAAAGCCTTCAAAAGGCACTAAGACTAGTGGAACATGGAAGAAGTTACCATTGTCACCTAGGCAAAAAAATCCCTCTATATAGTGAAGGAATAGTATCCAACACAAGGGAGGATTCCCTAGTAGCCTCCAAGAATCCATAGGCAAGACACATTTAAAATACCACCAATAAAATAATATATACAAGGTACTAATGAGGTGGTAAGATAAGAAAATTTCCAGATTTGAAGTAATGAGGATATAGGTCAATTTAAGAGGTTTTCCAAGTCAATTCAAGGCTCGAGAGGATCCCCAAACACTGAAACTGAAGAAAAAGTATAGGGATGTTGTAAAACTTTGAAAACATAAGCAAATTACAACAATAAGAATATGTTATTACAACAACAAATAAAATAGCCCTTTAACATGCAATGATTCAATGAAATAAGAGGGATACACAATGAGCTAAATTATGGTTTCGTTAAACGAAAAAACTAAAAAATTAAGAAGCAATAAACAATTCTAAAACCCTAGACATTTTCCCTAGAAGGATGTTATAATACTTCATAAATACAAATTAGGGTTTTACGAATTATATTAGGTCAACAATATGACAAAATGCCAAAAGATATTATTCTTTTATGGCTGGAAATGAAAAATCATTGTAATGAAACCCTAAATTAACCCTAAAACAACAAAACAAGAGTATAACTCAAAAAATAATGATTGACTATTAGGAGAGTAACTAGTGCCTACTATATTTTTTGGCATATGGGGTCAATTAAGGATCCCTTTGGAGAGAAATGATTGGATTTTTAGGGTGATACCTAGAGGTTGTTCATTAATAACCCTAGGAGATCCTCCTAAAATGTTAGGGGATAAATCAAGCGAAGGTTCTTCACTAGAAACCTTCCAAGAGCTTTGATAATAAGTGTTTGTTCAAGAATAATCCAAGAGAATACTTAATAAACACTAGATAAGCAACATTTCAATTAAATACATTCATAAACATAACCACAAGATGAAAAGAGACCACTTACTCAATAAATATTCCATCCATAAAACCTAGAAATGATCATCCAAGTAGTAGTATATCATCCACAAGCATATATCTTCCAAAATAATGTTCTAACTAACCATCTGTAGAATTATTCATAAAAGAGCAAGTAGAAATAGACAAATAATGATATATATCCACAAGTAGCAATGATTCAAAAGTGAGAAGTTCTTCTCTTATTTATATGAGATATCTAGCACCCTTCTCACACAATAGAAGCCCTAAAAACATAAAATGAAGCCTTTATCTCTCAAAAACCCTAGAGATAAGGAAACATAACATAAAATGTCCATGATACATGAGTGGATAGGTCTCTAAGACCCCCAGTGATTCCTCCACAATTAAGTAAAGTATCTCAAACATCAAATTGTCCCTCAATAAAGTGATCTATATCTCACATGTGTGGCATTTGTGGCCTCATAAAGGGGACGAGTCACTCCAAAGTGATGTCTAGGGGATCCAATATGAAATGTTTCCATGAAAGGATGTAATGTTTCATCTCCAAGAGGTGTCTCATGCCTCCTAGGGGTGTGACATATCTTCAATAGGTGCAACATCATCATCAAGAATCCCAAATGTCACATCAAGATGCCCCATCATCATAAGGTAAAACATCCCATAATCTAATTGAAACATCCCATCATCAATGAAAAGGTGCCACATCCTCTCTCCAAGTGCAAATCCATCAAGAAAAGGTCCAACGTCCTCAAAATAAGGTGGAACATTCTCAATCAAGTGGTGAGGGAGGCCTCCATAGAAGTGTGCTAGTAACCCCTCAATATCCTTCAAAGGATCTATTGATAGTCAAATATGACCATGTTCAACATGAAAGAATTCACCTGGTCACAATCCCAATTAGATCCTTATCCGTTGTAAATGGTGATTCTGACTGGTTTAGGTCCAGTTACCTAAAACTATCTAATCTATTAAATTCAAAATATATACACCTTTTAATCAATTGAAGAGTTTTTACCTTTCATTGAATAACAAGTTAACATATAAATATATACAGATTTTAAACTATATACAAAAGATAAATTAATTCTAGTTGACATAAAAGTTACCTCTATGATAGAGGATTTTGTTTTCTTTTGAAAAGTATGTATAATGAAAGTAAAAGAGATTAACTAATGTAGAATAAAACTAAAACTAAAAATCTAATCATCGGGCCCAATTTTAAATAGTATATGAATCTAAGTAAAACAAACAATGTTTTAAAGATATGGATCTTCAAAACAAATGTTTAATTATATCAACTGAAAATGAATTATTAAACCTGATTAAATAATTAACACAGACTTATAATCCCAACAGTAACTCATATACATATTAATCATTGAAATAATGTATCAAATAAAAAATGAATTTTATTTAATTTATTAACAATAATTAACTAAATCAATCTGTAATATCATTAACACATAATCCAGCTAAAAATTTGATTTCAAAAATAAATAACTCGAATATCAGTAATTGTACCAAATACCAATTGCTTGTATTAGTATTCAAAGTCATAAGAGATTCAGAAAAATATATCAAAACATAAACTTGTACATCGATGTATAAGCTTTGTTTTCTTTCCAAAAAACTAAAAAATCCCCTTAAAAATTATTTTTCCTTCACTGTTTTATATTGCAGGAATTCAAAAATTGAAATTAACTTCCATAACAATAAACAATTATCCATTTAGAATGGGAAAATAAAAAATTGTTTAATTCCACAAACTAAATAACTAAGTATGTAAAAATAAAAACTACTAATTGTTCAATTTTAGAATTCTCTTTGGAAACTAATTTTCTCATTTCTCACATTTTCCAGAACATTTTTTAACACCTATAAAACAAAGAAAAGAAAAAACATAAATTAATAAAATATAAAAACAAAAATTAGATTTGATATATAATTTGAAATTTTGTAGCTACTCTTTTATTAACTAAAATTAATGAAAATGTAAACTAAACTAAAAATTCTAAACTCATACCAACAACCAAAACATTTTATCACTGAGTGTTACTGGGAATGGTCTTGAAATCATAATTAACGAAAATATTAACCCTTGGTGAGTCAATGTTAACTGCTTCTTTCTTTTTACCTTCTTTGAACCCTGAAACCTGTCTTCTTTTGCTTTCGATCAAAGCTCTATTCTTTGATATAAGGAGTTGATTTTATGATTCCAAATCAATTATATTAGCCTGTAACACTAGAACCACTGAATAATATTTGTCCTTCCAAAAGGACACCTCCAGATTGGGACTAATTTCATTTCTTTCCTTTTCCTTTTCTTTAGCAAGATTTTCAATTGGTTCCTGTGAAGAAACGTGTTGTGGGGAAGAGACTTCCTAATTTTTAACCAACTCTTCATCCTCAAATTGGATAGGAGAACTAACTTTCGAGGTTTTACTAGACTTATTTCTGAACATTCTCGAATTTTTTCTTCCTTGCCTCTTGTTCATAAAATCAACAAGATTAATGGAATAATCATTTTTTTGTGGTAACAAGTGGGTCACATTCTAATGCAAGAGAGTAAACTACGGTTTGCTTGGAAGCTTCAGAAGAAGCTTGAGGTGCTTCACTGAAAACACATGATTCTGGACTAAGGTTAAACTTGAAAGTTTGACTAGGAGTAACCCTCGCGGTGTTTTGTTGAGGAGAAGAAACATGAGGGTAAGGAAAAACAAAATCTTCTATAGGATCTGGGGTTTCCTCTTGAGAAAAGTGAGAATGTGAACCTACTTCAGAATTAACCTGAAAGTGATTTCTTTTCACAAACTTTACCCAAGAATCACCATTATGTTCTAAATGAAATTCGATTAGAATTTCCACTAAACCGTGATGAAAGACATTTCTTTTTGAACTGAGACTCTTTCTTTGATAGAAATATTCCATTTTAGGTATGATTTTAAGCAAGAACGCATGCATGTTCAATTCATAATCTATGAATACCATTAAAAGTCGAAAGTGATAAATAAAGAGAAGGCTATATCTTCCCACACAGGTGATAAACCCCTTAATAACCGTTAACATAAAATGCCATTTTTATTTAATTGAGGATATGTGAATACCTTTGTAATCATATTTTCATTTGGGAGAAACCAAAATTTCAGACCAAGGAATATCCTTCACCCTTTTGGTTTTGGACCAACATTCTCCTTTTAATGGCAATTTAGTAACTATGGCTATTATTTCTTCATCTAGCTATAATTCTGTATCCCCAATTTTTGCACGTTCACCATTGAAATTTCATGCGAAAGCTTTGGTGACCTACGCATTATGAATATTAAACATGCGCAGAAAATTTAAGCAACCAACCCTCTCAAAAGTTGGAAAATAATATTCCCGATCTTCAATAAGCTCGACAACAATTTCTACTCTAGAAATCATTCCCATCTTCACAGTTCACCACACTATAGTTCAAAAAACCCACATAAATGAAAACTAACAAACCCTCACTTACAAATGAATGAAAACATAGTTTCAGTTCTTGAAACAAAACCTTATTTCAAGGAAGAAACAATAGAGGTAATAACTCAGTCCTCAAGTTGTAGGACAGTCGGTGAGGGAGTGTGCTGTTAAGGCACTCCGTGATGTTAAATTCACCGATTCGAAACTTGCCGGGGAAAAAAATCCAGCCATGTTAAGGGTTGGTGTGGCTTAGGATAGGTGCAATTCCCAGGTGATTTTGACAGCTTAGATGTCCCTGAGTCCCGATTTCTCAGCGACAGGCTAGTCCCGCAGGTCATGGACAAACTAGCAAACAAAAAACAAATATAGGTAATAACTCATGAATACGAAGATGTAATTTAAACATGGATTAATGCACTACGGGAAAAGGAGTATTGTTCATATGCAGGTTGAAAGGACCTTGATTTAATGTTCCATTAACTTTATTTTAATTTATGATGATTGGATCAAGCCTAACATACCACAACAATATATTAAACAACTATTTGTGGATATTAGAGTTATGACAGGCTAAGTAGGATTTCATAGATTATGATCGATCGTTTTTTAGAGCATTGGTTTTGAAATCAACAATAGATAAAAAATTGTAGCTTTTCAAATATTGTATCTCTTTGAAATATATATAAATGAGAATAAATCATAAGGAATATGT
>JZKD02S1726836.1:225622-235637 GCA_000966675.3 Picea glauca
ATTCTCAACCTCCCAGTCTAGGATTGATCCAGATTCGGATCCATGAGCTTGATGGGGCTCAGAAAGGCCTAAAAATCAATGTTCTCAGAATGGCGTCAAAATGGACGTGTGTGTAGACCTCATCAATATGAACCCAACACAACTTGAATGGGTTCAAATGGACATTGTATGCTCTTGATATCGCGTTCTATTTGAAAAGTCAAAGAGGTAAAAAGTCAACAGGGTCAACAGTCAAAAGTCAACGCTAACATCAACATGCTGACATGGCAGAGGCATAGATGGAAGGTCGTACAGATGGCATGGACCAACCAGGAGGTGACACATGTCACCACTAAAAGGGTGACATGTGGCACTTGTACAACTGACGTGTCAGCCTCGGATGATGACATGTGGTAGACAGAGATAGGTATGGATGGAGGATAGGTGGTCCAATCGTTGACTGACACATGGAAGGTGTGATTACATGGCCAATTGCTGACAGGGAAGGTACAGAGATGAAACATGGGTGAATCATTAGTTGACAAGTGGCATCAGTCCAACGAATAAGGAGGTGCCACGTGGCCTAGAGTTGAGTTGCTACATGGCACCCAGGCATTGGTCGAAAGTTTCATGTACCAAAATTTTGGAATTCGAAGGATTCGAACTCATGAACTCCAACAAGAGGCTATGCCTTTGGAGTAGATTGTATGCCAATGCGTCACCATGCGATTTGTTATTACAAGTCTACATAATTTTATTTAAAGTGTTGTAAAGTGTTGAATGGGGGAAAAAAGGGTTGGGGCTAAGCGCCAGCCCATGGATTTGTGCATCCGTGTATGACCATAAGCGCAAGAAGATTCCACCCAAGTGATAAGTCTCGGGCATGGGGGGTAAGGATTCAACACCTTGTGATGTGACTTGAGCTTGATATATGGTGCCTAAGTTTAGGGATAGCCTCGAGTTTTATGGGGTTTAATATGACCATATATTTCGAGATAAGGGGTCAGCGCACAGCCCTATGGGCTGGCGCTTGGCCACCTAATATAACCATATGACCATAAATAGGGGGCGCGCTAGGACTAAGGGTATTAGCCCTATTATTATGGCATAAAGTGGGTTTTGACCTTATCTTTATGGTTTTTATTGATTTTATTAACCAATTTTGGTTATTTTGCCATATCTTGGTGGATATTGGGCCAAATTGAGTGCCACAAAAAGTGGGATGTTGGGATTTGATCCCTCTACCTCATGGATATATAAACCAAGCCATTGTGAGGTTTTAATAAATAAATAATCAGCAAAGAATCTTGAATCAAGTCGAGGAAGAACTTGCCAAGGTCAAGTAGTCTTGAGCAGTGTAGAGTATCTGAGCTTTGGAGGCAGTTTCTGGGAGTTCTACTACTCCATTTTCAGTGCCATCTATTGCATTAGATTTCTAAGATAGAGAAGAATATAGCTAGTCAATTAGAGCCTTATATGATGTTATTTTATTGTAGATTTTAAATCATTGAATATTAAATAGAAAAAGCCTCCCTCACTGAAGACAAAGGCCCGGAGACGTAAGAAGATTTTGCCGAACTCTATTATCAACTTCTTGTGTCCAATTTGTTGATGGTTTGTTTCTTTATGTGATCTAATATTCTCTTCATATTATAAGTGTGTTTTTTGTCTTTATATTCACATGCACCGTCAGAAAAAGGTCTTGATAAAATTGAAGTTATAGTGTGAAATTTCTAAGCTTAGATTTTCAGATCAAGGATCATTCAAGTCACCGAACCGAATGGTTCGTCAAGCTCCTAATGGAACCAAGTTAACTTGACATAAGCCCTTTACCTTCTCGGCATAGGTTGTGTGGCACCCACAGATTCTCTCCTTAGAGTTTTTCAAATCTTAATGCCTACAGACACTAGCTCTCCATGTTAGGCCCCCTCCCTGATGTGACCATAGACTATGATCATGGGATAGCTCTTTTCATGACTCTGTGCTTTAGAACTTTCACTATCTTCTTGCTCCCTTTTCCTCGATTCCCGAATCAACAATTTCTCCAGGACCAAATCTACAGTCCATGTTCTTCTTGCGATCGACAGTTGAGATTGAATCACGAGTTTGGACTTCGCAAGTCCTCTCTTATTCCAACTCTATACTTCCCAACTTATGAATCTGCTAAGTGTCAATTTCTCTCCATGCGTCCTATCTCAATGGACGACCAAGATTACTTCGAATCTCAACTCTTCGGGTATTCTCCTCCTTGACTTTTCTCCGAAGGGTTCTTACTCCAAAATACATGGATCTACGCCACACATCCTCCTGGATACAATGGTCCATAATCTCTCCGCACTTCGTCCTTCGCGAAGTTTTAATTTCTCTCCTTGCAACTCTTCCGAATTCTGAATCCTCGAACTCTCGTATATGCTTCCACCTGTCTTCTTTGACGATGGACGATTTCACAGTCTTCGAGACTTCGACAATTCCTCGAACCCTTTACACACTTAGCGCAAATTCCCTTTAGAGACTTAGACTATTCTCGAAATTCTTCTGCACTCATTGCAGATTTCTGCGCAGACTCTTCTGCAACTTTGCTCGGCTTGAAAACCTTCACGGTTCCCCGTTCCTCTATGTAATTCAATGAAATTTCTCGTTCCCTCCGTGCAACTTCTCACTCTTCCTCCTGAGGTTGTAAGACATACTTACATTATCTTTGTCGTACTCCTTGCACTCGACTAATATTTTTGGCGGCTTCTTCCTCTATCTATTTGAGCATCTTAAGACATCTCATTTCCTTTGTCGATGCACTCTTGCAAAGCCTTCTTTCCTCAGAGTGTTCAACAACCCTGGGGTTCTCTTAAAGATTCTAACACTTCCAATCGTGTTTCTCTTGTACACTCTTGTACTATCTCTATGCCCTCCTGGTAGAGTGTTTCAGAGTGTTCAGTAACTCCGGACTGTGTCTCTTCCTCCATAGTCTTTCTTTCCAAGGTAATTAACCACCTTGAAATTTCCTCCTAAGTCTGTGAATTAACCTAGTATGCCCTCCTGGTAGTTTCTCTTTTGACTCCACTGAGTTTAGACACGCAATCCTTGCGTCGACTCACAGAGTTTCCTCACTCTGTTGTGCACTCCTTGCACTTAGCCTAGAGAACCAAACTTAATCCGACACACTTACATATATAAACCTGTATCTATATCCCTGCAGACGATTTCTAACATTCATATACAACTCAAATGCATACAAATGACATTCATAACACATCATCCATTACACATAAATTGATAACATAAAAAACTGTCATTTTCTCTTAATGACATAATATCAAATTACAAATATTCGAGTCTGGACTATGACTGAGTCTCAGCTCTCATCAACCTCCCTAACTTGGCTTACAATGATTTTTATTTAAACTTTAGTAGCCTCTATCAGGCATACAATACAAAGATTTATACAAGAGGGGCTCGACGAGCTTCCCTCCAAGCTAAACTAGTGGTGTCAAATCACCATTCAAAACACCTGTCTAATGGGAAAATTACAATGATGGAAATCTACTCCAAATCGGATGCAGATCTCTCCTACCGTCAACCACTTAATGGCAACCTTATCTCTAGCTTGTGAAAAGGTACAACTTGGCTCTTCCATCTTGTCATCATTAAATTCATGGATCACACTTTTGATTCTCGAGGCAAAATGAGAGGGCGACGCCTCTCCCTTCCTTGAATGCACACCACGTGTGTAAATCAACTTGCACGTGCCAAGGTGGAGCGATGCTCCTACATCATACTCCACGACTACAAAAATAATGAGCTCCTGCTCATGAGCTTTCCAGTTCAGTTGAAATCCTCCTGGATCCCAAACTTTCTCTTGGAGGTGTCTTTTTGTTCCTCTGATTCATTGTTGCTGCTGCATCATCCCCGCTGCTCGTGCATGTTTCCTTTTTTACATATTCTCCTTGTTGACCGCTTCCTCTGCTGACCCCAACATCAACTTCCTTATCTCCTTTATCACCTCGTCTAGCTGCTCCATCGGCTAGTTTTCATGTTGCAGACTATCTTGCTGTACTTTTTCCTTGTCAATGGGTAAATCACATCGATCTCCCAAGTTATCTTCTTCATCTCTTATGGCCTTAGTTTTCCATACTGATGCAACCTCCACTCCTAGAGACTTCTCATCACTGGGATTATGCTCAGCTATTACTTTTGACAGATTGTCCCCTGTCAGTTCTTCGATTGGTTCCATTCCAACTTTCTCTAGCTGCAACTCGTGTTGATGTGTCTCCTCTGGCATGGATATCTTATGGAAGCTACCTTCTACTTCCATATGGTATAACCAATCCTTCAGTGCCTTTAACTCCAATTCCCATTGGGTGAGTAATCCAATTGGGCATTCTCCTTATGTTGGGATATACTTTAGTATATGTTCCTCCTCCTCCATGACAATCTCAACTTGTTGTCCTCCTGTCGCATTCGCAATATCTGTGCTAGCCTCTCCTTGGCCTCTTGGCAGGAATATCTTGAGTCCTCCAATGATCATAATGGTCCTCTGATACTTCTCCATTGTGATGAAAGCTTCCAACTTGTCAACATATTCATTCACGCAGCTTGTAGTTCCACATGAATCTTCACCTAAGAGAGGTATTTCTTTTTCCTCCTCTTCACATGTCAACACCCCCCCGACGTGAACTTTCAGCTGATCTCACCTCTTATTCCTTTCCCACTTGTAAAATTGAGATGTATCCCCTACCCTTCTGGCAGTTTATGAGATCCAATGATGCCTTCTCATTTCTCACATGGAAACCTACGAGAGCCTTGCTAGATCTCTTTCCCTCATCACTGAGGTTTTCAGCATACCTCAGCCACCTTTTTAACACATGTTGTTGCCCTCTAGAAAACCACTTCCGAACATGCCATTTAGCTATTCTCTTCAAAGGCCATTCATACCTCCATTGCACCTTTGCCTCCTACTACATATTAAATGCTAGCTTCTCCATTTCTGCCTAATTTCCTTGAGCTCCTTGTCCATCTCCGTTTTTCTTCTCTACGAATAGACTTCTCCTCTATCATTCTTATAATTCCCAATGACCATCTTGCTTCACCTACATCCCACCTAGCCATTTATCATCTGTTTCACACCTTGCAACAACTTCAATAGAGTATCATACTCCATCTCCCTTGCCTACATAAATCAATTATTCATTAGTTATGATACCACTTTTGATGACACAGACCCCCCCCCTTCTCCCTCCAAAGGGATTCTCAACCACCCTGTCTAGGATCATTCAAGTCACCAAATTGAATGGTTCTTTACACTCCTAATGGAACCAAGTTAACTTGACACAGACCCTTTACCTTCTCGACACAGGTTGTGTGGCACCCGCAGACCCTCTCCTTAGTGCATTTCAAATATTAACACCTACAAACTCTATCTCTCCATGCTAGGCCCCATCCCTAATGTGACCATGGACTATGACCATGGGCTAGCTCTCTTCGTGAATCCATTCTTCAGAAATTTCGTGAGCTTCTTTCTCCCTTTTCCCCGATTCCCGAATCAACGATTTCTCTAGGACCGAATCTATGGTCCACATTCTTCTTGTGATTGATAGTTGAGATCGAATCACAAGTTTGAACTTCATGTTTCCTCTCTTATCCCAACTCTATACTTCCCGACTTCCGAATCAGAAAAGTTTTTATTTCTCACTACGCGTCCTATCTCAATGGACGACCAAGATTACTTCGGCTCTCAACTCTTTGGGTATTCTCCTCCTTGAATTTTCTCCAAATGGTTATTCCTCCAAAATATATGGATCTCTGCCATGCATTCTCCTGGATCCAACAGTATAGAATCTCTTTACACTTCATTCTTCATGAAGTTTGAATTGCTCTCCTTGCAACTCTTCCGAAGTCTGAATCCTCGAACTCTCGGATCTGCTTCCACTTGTCTCCTCTAACAATGAACGATTTCATAGTCTTCAGGAATTTGACAAGTCCTCGAACCCTTTTCACACTTAGTACAAATTCCCTTTCGATACTTAGGCTATTCTCAAACTTCTTCTCCAATCCTTGCAGAGTTCTGCGCAGACTCTTCTGGGACTTTGCTCGGCTTGAAAACCTTCACGGTTCCTCGTTCCTCTATGTCCTTCAATGAACTTTCTTGTGCCCTTATCACAACTTCTCGCTCTTCCTCCTGAGCTTGTAATATGGACTTATAGTCTTCTTGTCTCACTCCTTGTGCTCGGCTAAGCTTTTTGATGGCTTCTCCCTCTACCTATCTGAGCATCTTAAGGCATCTCCTTTCCTTTGTAGATGCACTCTTGCAAAGCCTTCCTTCCTCAGAGTGTTCAACAACCCTGGGGTTATCTTAAGGATTCCAACACTTCCAATCGTGTTTCTCTTGTACACTCTCATACTAGCTCTATGCCATCCTGGTAGAGTGTTTCAGAGTGTTCAGTAACTTTGGATTGTGTCTCTTCCTCCACAGTCTTTCTTTCCAAGGTACTTAACCACCTTGAAATTTCCTCCTGAGTCTGTGAATTAACTTGGTACACCCTCCTGGTAGTTTCTCTTCTGACTCTACTAAGTTCAGACACACACTCCTTGTGTCGGCTCATAGAGTTTCCTCACTCTGTCGCACACTCCTTGTACTTATCCTAGAGAACCAGACTTATTATGACACACTTACAGATAGAAAAATGTATCTCTGTCCCTGCAGATGATATCTAACATTTATCTACAACTCAAATGCATACAAATGACATTCATAACACAACATCCATTACATAGAAATTGATAAGAAAAAAAAATGTCATTTTCTATTAATGGCAGAATATCAAATTACAAATATTTGAGTCCGGACTACGAGTAAGTCTCGGCTCTCATCAACCTCCCTAACTTGGCTTACAATGTTTTTTCTTTAAAATTCAACAACCTCTATCAGGAATACAATACAAATATTTATACAAGAGGGGCTCGATGAGCTTCCCTCCAAGCTAAACTAGTGGTGTCAAATCACCATTCAAAACACTTGTCTAATGGGCAAATTACAATGATGGAAATCTGCTCCAAACCAGATGCATATCTCTCCTACCGTCAACCACTTAATGGAGACTTTATCTCCAGCTTGTGTGAAGGCACAACTTGGCTCTTCCAACTTGTCATCATTAAATGCCTGGATCACACTTTTGATTCTCAAGGCAAAATGAGAGGGCAATGCCTCTCCCTTCCTTGAATGCCCACCATGCGTGTAAATCGACTGGCGCATGCTGAGGTGGAGTGATGCTCTTGCATCAAAAAACATTTGAAAGCCAAAATTTTAATCAAAACCTTTATGTAATGAGAAACATCCAAAATAGAAAGTCTCATTAATGATTGAATGAAACTCAAATAAGTTAGGATTATGTCCAAAATTGTCAAAACTAAAAAACTTATTTAAGTAAAATAAAATTTCATTTTTCAAAAATGAAGAAATAAGGGTCCCAAATTTTATTTATAATACAGAATTTGGGAGGTTTTTGTCTTCTACAGAAAATGGTGACACACTCTTGAAACCAACTATCTTTGTATATAAGAAAAAAATATATCAGATCACAAGAAATAAGAGAATTTACGAATTGTAGATAAATTATATTTATGACTAGTTTGTAAAATATAAAAAAAGAAAACCATACTAGTGTTAGGACCATACAATGTACCTTTTTTCCCAAACTTTTTGCTACCTTTTCACCTTGTTTCACTCACATTTAAACTCACATTATCACCTTACCCTATCTTTCCAAAGGCATATAACTCTCTTCTCTTTACTATATGTTTAATTCGTTTTGCATATAATTTTACATTACTCTCGTACTTAACCATTGATCAGAAAGGTATAAGTGTTGAAACAGTTCGAACTGAAGATTAGCATTGAGGCTTGTTGCTAAAACACCTTGTGGCTGAAACAGTCTGTGGACTACGATGATGAAACAACAACTCTCACAGAAGAAGTTGTTACACTCTTCATGGTATACAATGTTGAAACAACAACTCACACAGAAGAAGCTATTGCACTCTTCATGGTATACAATGCTGAAACAACAACTCATACAGAAGAAGTTGTTACACAGTCCATGGTCAACAATGCTGAAACAAAAACTCACACAGAAGAAGCTGTTACACAGTCCGTGGTCAACGATGCTGAAACAACAACTCACATAGAAGAAGCTGTCACACAGTCCATGGTCAACGATGTTGAAACAACAACCGCACCTTGAGATAGCATTAACCATTGCTGCTGCTTGAGACCAAGTTGTTGAAACAGTCAGAATGCAAATCCCATGGCTGAAACAACCCGCGATTTGCGATTCTGAAACAACATACAACATCAGTAACAAGAAGACAAATAAAGAAGCTGTTACTCTAGCCGCAACAGCAACACCTCACTCAACACTTGTAATAGCATTTTGTTGCGAGAGACTAGGATATCCTATTCCCGTTTAGAAAGTCGATCTGACTAAGAATAGGACTCAGATGTACACTTGTAATTTATTGATCAAATTGTATCGAAGGGATTCTCCTCTTTAAATAAGAGGAAATCATCATTAGAGATCATGTTTTTAGCTAAGAAAGGATTTTACGGAGAGGGACGTGTTTCACTTCAGATTGTAATGTAACACAGTTGACAGATGAATAAAAGATTGTTCTGAGCATTTTCCTCTAGTTCCTTTCGTTTCAGGGGAATCTTGTGAGAAGGGACGGCCCACCTTCTTCACAAGATTCACCCATTAGCTTTGTAGAGTGTTAGTGTTATTTCTGTTCATGCCTTGATTAAATTATGTTTTGCTGAAACACTACTTTATTGAACTCTGTTTTGCTGAAACACTACTTTATTGAACTCTGTCTTGCTGAAACTTTGCTTTACCAATTGTTACATTGTTTTCATATGATTCATGTTTGGGTAACTGTTAATCATTCTAGTTAGCAATCCTTCTTGGTGAATTTATGAAAGCTTGATAATCAGGGACAGGTGTTGAAGGTTCCTGCATAGGGAATAGGGTCTTGTTCTCTATTAGAGATAGTTAGCCTTTAGTGTATGTCAATTATTTTAATGAGTTCATGAAAGTGTGCTAATCATAAACAGGTGCTGAAGATTCCTGCTTAGGGAATAGGGTCCTGTTCTCTGCTAAGGGATAGTTAGCCTTCAATGTGTGTCAATTATTTCAGTTAAGCAATGAGTTCATGAAGTGTGATGATCGGAAATAGGTGCTGAAGATTCCTGCTTTGGGAATAGGGTCTTGTTCTCTGGTTACAGAATAGATGGTATTTCCTTTTGTAGTTTCTTAAAATATTTCTTTTCCAGGTTGTTATTTTCTTAATGTAATCTAGGATTCTTTGGATAATTATTTCTTTAAACATTGAACTCTGCAATAGGTAGATTGCTTTCCTATAATTCAAGTTAGAACTTTAGTTTGTTCAAGGCAAAGTGTGATTAATATGTTTTTACTACAACTCTAGGTTGCTTTTGAGATTGAGCATATATAGTGCGTGATTACCTTTGAAATAACAGACTTCCCTAGGTTGACCATTTATGTAGCACTTGATTGTTTAGTTAAATAAGCAATTATAGTGACCAACATTTTGGCGTCATTGTCGAGGAAGGTAATTATAGATTTCAAAAGAAATTATGATTTTTAGATACAAAGATTGCATGAGAGGACATGGAGACCCCAAAGACATTGACCCTACAGGTGGCAGGGGCAGAGGAAGAGGAGGAAGAAAGACTTATATTGACGAGATTATATCAAAGTCTGAATCTGCTACTCAATGACCAAACTCTCGGAAACCGAAATCCCAACCTTCATTTCAAGAAAACTTTGAGACGGGGAAAGAAGTTTGAAGTCCTGAGACAATTGAGAAACCAACAGGAAACATTGAGGATAGAGCAAGCGCAACAGGGGAGCGAACAGAAGAAAACATGGATGAGTACAATGAAGAATTGCATCATGAAGAACAGGCAGGTCCTGAAGGAGAGGTAAATGATGAAAACTCTTTCTCCACATTAGGATTTCCTATTGGT
>JZKD02S1726836.1:242342-272907 GCA_000966675.3 Picea glauca
CCCCTACCATACCAAGCCCGCCCCACACTTTACCAGAATCATCCACTCCTACCCTTCATATTCTTAGTGATGATTCTGAACCAGACAATTCTCCCTGTCCCATCATTGAGGAAAATCCCCCACATAAATGAAAGCAAATTCCTTTCTTTCCGCCCTTTTTGCAAAGAAAATGAACAAGGGCCTCAACAAGGGTATCCACTACTGCCACTTCCCTAGACCCCCAACCCATTCGACTAATACCTCGTACACCTCTAACCTCCCAAATGTTGGAATCTTTGCCTATTCCACCCATGGGCACTGAAACACAAGAACCAGATGCCCAGTATGTTGCGACATCATCCGTTTCAAACCCAGTAGCTAAAACAAAAGAACCAACTACTTATTCAATAGCTGAAACACAAGAACCAGCTACTCATTCAGTACCTGAAACACAAGAACCAACTACCCATTTAGTAGCTGAAACACAAGAACCAGCTACTCATTCAGTGGCTGAAACACAAGAACCAGCCATAGCTGTCACACAAGAACCAGCTACAGCTGAAACACAAGAACTAGCTGCTGATATTGTTATTGAGAAACATGAATCATATGCCCAGGGAGCTGCAACATTACTTTCTTTACATCAAGAAGCTGAAACACAAGAATCAGTTGCCGATCTTGCAGCTTCTCCACAAGAACCAGCTAGTGAGGCTGTGATCGCTACACAAGAAATAGTCACTCCTCAACCAGAACCAAAAATGGCCTCTTTCTTACAAGAAAATGAGTTCCTAAGGTATGAACTGGAAGCCTACAAGAAAGAGCTATCCATAGCAAAGGAAGCCTATGAGAAGGAACTTAACTTGTACACCCTAGCTCGCATAACAACCATGTCAGAGGGAAATACATCAAATAATCCATGTAGAGAATATATGTGTAGTCAATGTGGGGACATCTACTATCAAGTAGGCTACAAAGTAATTCAAATTCCAATGCCAGGAGATTCCCCTACACCTTCGACTATTGCAGTCAAAGAAGAACACACTGCTATTACACAAGAACCAGCAGGACCTTCCAAAATTAAGATTGAGCCCTGGCCTGCAACAAATGTCAAAACTGAAACCCCTACTTTTGTTAATAAAGCTCTACAAATATTGCCTATTGATGGATCTTCCCCTCCCAACCAGATCAATACCCACACCTTTGTGGAACAAGCCACTCAGACCCTACCTCAGCCGACTACTTGCAACGCTGAAACACAAACTCAGCCATGGGATGAGCAGGCAATAATATAGAAATGGAAAAAAGAGTCTGTTGTTACACAAGCCAAAATCCTGCAGGAACACAGACAAATCTGGATAAATCATATCTACTCAAATTGGGAAGCTTTGGAGCAAACACGTCAAGAATCTCGTGCCCTTAAGAAACAGAATAAAGAGCTAAAAGGCAGATTGCTCCTGATATTTGACTTGGCACAAAAGCTATTGGCTGCAAGGAAACCATCCTACAATTACTCTTTGTTCCTAATGGAACGAATTACATGGTTTTAGATCAAATCAGTCAAAGAAGGCAGACCCCATGCAGTATTAAATCCAACAGATTTTATTAAAACCTTTGCAGAAGCCTCTGCTATGGATCAACACCTCCTCTGTGAGGCATATTTTCATAATGAGGCCATCCCTGAGAAYAGRCAGCTTAACCTTAACCCTCTTGTCGGTGACATCCAGATTCGGGCACTCACCTCCTTCCTTAACAATCAGATTATATGGCAGGATGACTTCCTAGCTGCCAAGCACAATGAGGATAACCGCCTTCTCTCGATAAGGCCAAAGCCACAAAATGCTGCCACCTTTGTTACAGAGTATTATCAGTTTTTAAAGAAACCTGGGATGACTCAACACATTCAACAATTACAGGCATCAGTGTTTCAGGAGTGTCAACATTTCATTAAATCAACAGATATTGTTGCCCTACAGGCAAATAACATGTTTTGGCAACAATCTACTGAGAAAATACAGGAACACAATCCTTTTAGCCCTACTAATCTTGAGATAGCAATCTCCAGGGTACCTAGCTATATCAAGTGTGTTCAGCAATGTGCTGAAAGCTGGCTAGGGTACCAGTTTCATTTTCCTATCCTCTGGATGCCAGCAGAGAAATATCAAGTCCATTATAAGTTTCCCAAGAAGGCCGAAACAACAACTTGGCAAAGGTTACAATGCGTTCAAGGGTTCAGAGCTCCAACAGACATCACCTTCCACAACTACTGCTTGAGTAACTTGCACGCTCAGGGTCGATATTCAAATTCTGACTCAGAGTGAAGTTTCCTGAGGACATGCAACATTTTAAGTTGGGGGGGATGTTGGGACCATACAATGTACTTTTTTCCCCACACTTTTTGCTACCTTTTAACCTTGTTTCACTCACATTTAAACTCACATTATCACCTTACCCTATCTTTCCAAAGGTATATAACTCTCTTCTCTTTACTATATGTTTAATTCGTTTTGCATATAATTTTACATTACTCTCGTACTTAACCATTGATCAGAAAGGTATAAGTGTTGAAATAGTTCGAATTGCAGATTAGCATTAAGGCATGTTGCTGAAACACCCTGTGGCTGAAACAGTCTGTGGACTATGATGCTGAAACAACAACTCACACAGAAGAAGTTGTTACACTCTTCATGGTCTACAATGCTGAAACAACAACTCACACAAAAGAAGTTGTTACACTCTTCATGGTCTACAATGCTGAAACAACAACTCATACAGAATAAGTTGTTACACAGTCCATTGTCAACGATGCTGAAACAACAACTCACACAGAAGAAGTTGTTACACAGTCCGTGTTCAACGATGCTGAAACAACAACTCACACAGAAGAAGCTGTCACACAGTCCGTGGTCAACGATGCTGAAACAATAGCCGCACCTTGAGCTAGCATTAACCATTGTTGCTGCCTGAGACCAAGTTGCTGAAACAGTCAGAACAGAAATCCCATGGCTGAAACAGCCCACGATTTGCGATGCTGAAACAACATACAACAATAGTAACAAAAAGACAAATAAAGAAGTTGTTACTCCAACCGCAACAACAACACCTCACTCAGCACTTGTAATAGCATTCTGTTGTGGGATACTAGGATATCCTATTCCAGTTTAGAAAGTCGATCTGACTAAGAATAGGACTCAGATGTACACCTATAATTTATTGATCAAATTGTATCGAAGGGATTCTCCTCTTTAAATAAGAGGAAATCATCATTAGAGATCATGTTTTTAGCTAAGAAAGGATTTTACGGAGAGGGACGTGTTTCACTTCAGATTGTAATGTAACACAGTTGACAGATGAATAAAAGATTGTTCTGAGCATTTTCCTCTAGTTCCTTTCGTTTCAGGGGAATATTGTGAGAAGGGACAGCCCACCTTCTTCACAAGATTCACCCATTAGCTTTGTAGAGTGTTAGTGTTATTTCTGTTCATGCCTTGATTAAATTATGTTTTGCTGAAACACTACTTTATTGAACTCTGTTTTGCTGAAACACTACTTTATTGAACTCTGTCTTGCTGAAACTTTGTTTTACCGATTGTTACATTGTTTTCATATGATTCATGTTTGGGTAACTGTTAATCATTCTAGTTAGCAATCCTGCTTGGTGAATTTATGAAAGCTTGATAATCAGGGACAGGTGTTGAAGGTTCCTGCATAGGGAATAGGGTCATGTTCTCTGTTAGAGATAGTTAGCCTTCAGTGTATGTCAATTATTTTAATGAGTTCATGAAAGTGTGCTAATCAGAAATAGGTGTTGAAGATTCCTGCTTAGGGAATAGGGTCATGTTCTCTGCTAATGGATAGTTAGCCTTCAGTGTGTGTCAATTATTTCAGTTAAGCAATGAGTTCATGAAGTCTGATGATCGGAAACAGGTGCTTAAGATTCCTGCTTTGGGAATAGGGTCCTGTTCTCTGGTTACAAAATAGATGGTCTTTCCTTTTGTAGTGTCTTAAAATATTTCTTTTCCAGGTTGTTATTTTCTTAATGTAATCCAGGATTATTTGGATAATTATTTCTTTAAACATTGAACTCTGCAATAGGTAGATTTCTTTCCTATAATTCAAGTTAGAACTTCAGTTTGTTCAAGGAAAAGTGTGATTAATATGTTTTTACTACAACTCTAGGTTGCTTTTGAAATTGAGCATATATAGTGTGTGATTACCTTTGAAATAATACACTTCCCTGGGTTGACAATTTATGTAGCACTTGATTGTTTAGTTAAATAAGAAATTATAGTGACGAACAACTAGTACTCTTTAACTCTATCTCATTGGAGGGGATAAGGAATATTGATGAATCTTATGAATGGGAAATGAATCTTTTGATTTGACTAATAAGTAAAGCCTCTTCACTATGTCATAATTGAAGAGTTTAACTCATTGTACCCAGTATTGCTTCGCTCCCAGCAGGCCTATTCAGTACCCCAACAAAGTTACCTTAATATCATATAATCCTTTACCCACTGCCAGCAGGCTTGTTTAGTACCTTGGTAGGTTAGCATATATTTCCCGCATCCTCATTTTTCTTATTTAAAATTTCAACTTTCATCTTTAATCTACGACTCATTGATTGCATTTGAGCAATGACGAGAATAGAGGAGGGGTGATATAGAGAATTATTTATTTATTTCTAAATCATGTGATGAGAACTAAACTGTTCATCTTATGATATGATATTTCCCAATCAATTAATTTATTTTAAGGGACATAATATTACCCCAAAGAGACTTTGTTGAAGAGTATTTTCCTTGTTTTTAATTCTTTATAAAGATAAACTCGACATAAAATTTATCCTTTGATTTTTCTTAAAGAAATTTTCTTATTTCAAACAATCTAAATTATTTTCTCTCTATACTAAAAATAATTTCAAAGACAACTGATTAACATATGTATCCAATTGTTATATCATATCAACAACCAAAAAGATAATCAACAACAAAATGAAAGAAAGAAAATGGAAAGATTCAGACATATAAATACAAAAATATTTACAACTATTTTACAAGGATTGAAGTATTTTTTAGGAAAATATTTTTTGAGGATTAACCCATTTACAGAAAAAGACTCTTCTATTCCTTCAAGATTTTTCAAAATAAAAGTAGATGGACCAATTTTCTGAGCAACCTAAAAGGGACCTAACCACAACCTTTGAAACTTTGAATGTTTACCTTTTTCTTCATGGGCTTTGTCTCATTTCAAAACTAGTTCACCAACTTCAAAATATTTGTTACCGACAACTCTATTATCAAACCACTTTTTAATGATCATCCGATGGTTAGAAAAAATATTCTTAGCTTTAACACTCACTTCCTCTAGTTTGAAAATTTGATTTGTACGATATCAAATACTAGAGAAAGGTTGTTCATCAATGGACTGTACTAAAGATAAGGATGGTATAGAAATATTTGGTGGAAGAATAGTCTCTTTACCATAAAGTAAAAGTAAGGGGAGGTACCCAGTGATGCCTTATAAGTAATTCGATCTGCCCACAATGCATATATCAAAGACTTGTGCCAATTTTTGTGGTTATCACTAATAGTTTTCTTAATAATTTTTAAAATATTTTTATTTGTTGATTCATCTAAAACGTTACCCTGAGGATAATAATTAGTTGAATGTTTTATTTTAATGCCCTTATGAAGTGAAAAATTTGTAAGTGATAGAGCAGAAAAATAAGATGCATTGTCAAAAACTAATGTTATCGAGAGACCAAATCTTGTAATAATACACTGATCTAAAAATGATATTACCTGATCAGTTGTAACTGATTTCAAAAGAATGGCTTCCACCCATTTTGTAAAATAATCGGTGGCGATAAGAATATACCTATTTTTCTCGGAGGAATTAGGAGAAATTTCACCAATAATATTGAGTCCCCATTGTTCAAATGGATGTTCAATAATGATTGGTTGCATAGGTAATACTGATTTCTTTTCTCATCTAGCTGAAGTTTGACAATTTTTACATTTTCAAACATATGCATCAGAATCTTTAAATAATGTCAGCCAATAGTAACGTGCATGTAACATTTTGTGTGCAGTTGTATCACCTCCAAAATGACCACCCCGTCCGTCATGCAAGTCAAATAAAAAATTATCAGCTTCTTGTTTTTCCAAATATCTAAGTAACATTGAATCATAATTCTTTCTTAAAAGAAAATTATTAATAAGTTGATATTGTGTGGATTTTATTCTTAAATCACGTTTCTTTTTTAAGTCCAAATGAGAAGGTACAATTCCATGATTAAGACAATAAACTGAATCTAAATATTGTGAATAAGGAATATATGGAGTAGCACATACCTATTATATATCTTCAATAATCTTTACCTTATCCACATTTTCAGATGTAGCATCAATGGTTTCAATTAATAACTTGCATAAACCTTTACCTCAAATGATTTTTGCAGGTTTTATCTCTAAATCATATTCTTATAACACTGTTACCTAATTTTCTCTCTTAGCCCCTAAGTCTTTCTGAATGAGAAAACTTCTGACTAAGGGATGTGGAACTATTACCTTGGTATGAGATTTTATAAGGAAAGGGATGAAATGTTTAATGTATTTGAAAATTGCATAAGCTTATGTTTCAACATCAGTATAATTTAATTATGCTCCTTGCAATGATGAACTTTTGAAAGCAATAGGTACTTCTATGTTTTGATCATCTTTATGTGATAACATAGATGCGTAAGATTTTTCAGAAGAAAAAGTACAAAGAACAAATTCCTTATCATAGTTAGGAGAGAGTAAAGAAGGTGCTTGAATGATCGCTTGTTTTTATAGAATTGAAAGCATATTTTTAAATTGTATTCCCTTTGAATAATGTGTCTTTTCTTATCATACGTTGTAAGGGTAAGACTGTTTCTGTGAAATTTGGGATAAAACACTTCACAAAATTGATTTGTCCAAGGAAATATTGCATAGATGTTTTACTATGAGGCAAAGGAATTTCAGAAATACTTTTAACTCTAGAAGGATCAATTTAAATTCCTTCTTTGGAAACTATAAATCCCAAAAGTTTACCTTCTTGAAGGGAGAAAAATGATTTCTTAGGATTTAAAGAAATTCCATACTTTCGACATCGGTCGAAAACTTGTTATCGTCTAGATAAGAAACAATGAATTTATTGATTAAACCACGAAAATCAATATCCATAGTTCGTTGGAAAATTTCTCCTGCATTAATTAAACCAAAATTAATTTTTTGATAAGCATAAGTTCCCCATTTAGTTATGAAAGTAATTTTGAGTCTATTATTATGATGAACCAATACTTGATTATAGTTGGAAAATCCATCTAAAATGATATCATTTTAGAACCTAAGACTGATTGAAGGATTTGCTCGATAGGAGGTAATGGAAAATTATCTTTTTTTGAAGTGTTGTTTAGGTTTCCGAAATCTATACATATTCAGATGTCTCTATTCTTTTTCCTTACGGGAAAAAGATTTGATACCCACTTGGAATGTCTTACGGGAAAAATGACCATTGCTTTAAGCAATTTGTTAAGTTCATTTTTAATCTGGGTTTCAAGATTATGATGAATTTTCCTTAACTTTTGTTGAATTGGTTTTTCCTCTGAAAGCATAGGAATGGTGTGTTGAATTACAGATGTATCAAAAGTTTTCATTTCATCATATGACCATGAAAAAACATCCCTGTATTGCTTAAGAAGCTTTATGGAAGTGGTTCTTTCAAAAGAAGAACAACCTAATCCAAGATTGACATTTTGAGGAATTCAATATGTTCCTAGATTAATAAGTTCTACACTCATAGTAGAACTATGTGTTTTAGAATTTGTGGGTTTTTAAAATATGTCTTTTAAATCATAAAGATCTTCTAACTTTACAAAATATTTAGGAACAATATTTTCAAATTTAATTTTATCCTCCGAAGAAGATTTGTTCAACTCAAGATCATGTGATTCTTCGTCAATGACATAACTTTCATATGTTCCTTCTGAAGAGAGAAAATTAATTATATTAGCATCGTCATTAAAGACTCACCAATTTGTTATGTTATAGAGAACAAAAGGTTGAAAAAATAACTCAACAAAGAATCTATTTGGAGAAAAATATTCAGGGGGAATAAGTCTAGAATATGCATTTGCCAATAGATATACACTAGCATTTTGCATTCTAGATATAGAAACAATATTAAATGCATAAATTTTCTATTGATACCTTGATACAATTGCTAATAATGTTTCAAATGACTAGAAATACAATGAATTTGATTTTTTACCTGTTTAACAACGATTTCTGAATCACCGAACACCAAGATGTCCTGCACATTCATGTTGATTTCCTTCTTTAGACCCTGAATTAATGCCTCATACTGATCCGGATTTATGAGAGGAATGAAATGAATAATAGAATGAAATCAATAACATAGATATACAGAGAAAAACAACATATATCTAGTGAACAATAACTTTTATCGAATAAATAAAATAGGTCGAAACTGTAAAACTACAGAACTAAAAATAACTTGCTCGAAAGGTGGTAGCTATCTCTGAGAAGTGATGTGGATGCTACGCACATCCATTTGAGAAGAATGGCTACAATGAGTCTCCAGAGGCCTTTTTAACATTACTCATGAATGCTAAGACCCTATACATCCAAAAAACTAACCCTAGGAGATGAAACACCAAAAGTTATGTGGGCCCCAATGAGTAAGTTGGTACCTCAACTTCTCGGGGTCCTAACTTTTGCATACGACCTCAATTTTAGGTGCGTGATAGCTCGTTGGAAAGGTATTTTCGATAAATACACATTACGTCGTCAAACTTTGACTCTTTCTACAGTTTAACTGTGGCAAGCCAAAAAAACATTATTTAAGGACCCGAAACGGACCTAGAAGTACAAAAAGTTGTGCTGACATGAAAACTTTCAAAATAAGCCAGTTGGATTAGGTGGAAGGCCACCAATATTCACCTGGAAGATGTGTAGGGATTCAGATAGCCCCAAAATTGTAGAACCCACAATTACAAATAAGTACAAAAGAACGTGTTGAACTAAAAACCGTCAAGAGAAGCTAGTTGGAATAGGTGAGTGGCCACCAATATCCACCTGGATCAGTCCTCCCCCTTAGGAAGAAATGGTCTCCATTGCATTGAGTCCCCCCATCAAGTGAGGAAAATTATATTGAATTTTTCCCCAGGTGAGCCACTTGCCTTGGTGTAGGAGCTACCATGCCTTGACAACCCGATAAGGATGGATCCTCTGCTAGCAAGTTCCCTTGACTTGTGTTTCCACTATCAGATTAGTGGATTCATGTTCCATGCAGTTAGGGTTGAGATACGTTGGTGTTGGCTATTCTGCGATATCTGAGGTGTCCAATAATGGTGGAAAATATGGCCAAAGGAGGTCCACATTGAACATTGGGTGCAAGACAAGGAAGGGTTGTGTGTTGAGCTCAAAATCATTGCTACCCACAGTCTTGGTGATAGTGTAAGGCCCATAGAAAAGTGGGAGTAGATTCCGATGGGGCCCTGTAAGGTGCTCTTTTTGAAAATTTAACCAAACCTTGTCTCCAACCTGAAACTAGTGTGGTACCCGATGTTGATCATGCCACTGCTTGTACTTAGCATTAGCTTTGTGAAAAATATCATGGACTTGTTGGAGAATATGCTAAATTCACTCAATGAATCGGGTCGATTTGTTGGCCTCAAAATGAACATGGGAAGATTCTTCTTGTGTAGTTGCAAGAGGTAGTGCAACATCAAAGGGACCCAGGGGTTGGAATCCCAACCCCACCTGAAATGGGCTATGGCCGGTGGAGCTATGGAGAGACCTGTTGTAGTTGTGTTTAACATAGGGAAGACTCTCATCCCATGTACATGGATTATTAGAGTTGTACATGTGTAGGATGTGCACAATCATCTGATTGACGACCTTTGTATGGTCATCGGTTTGGGGGTGGAAAGAAGTGGATTTAGTGATCTTGGTGTCCAACACTGACCAGAGACTCAACCAAAATGTGCTGAGGAACCTATTGTTCCGATCAAAGATGATGGTCTATGGTATCCCAAAATGGGCCCACACTCGTTTGAAGAGAGCTTGGAAATATCTATCGCTATGGTACTCTTTTTGTAGGCTGTGAGAATGGCCATCTTCGAAAACCAATAAACTACCACAAATACACAATCATTGCCTTTCTTGGTGGATGGAAGGCTAGATATGTAATCCATCGAGATGGATTCCTAAGGCCTCTCGAGAGTAGGAAGAGGGTGTATAATCCTTTCTTCTTGATGGCTCGCTTGGAAATGACACAGGTAGTGCAATATATGATATACTTGTTAACGTCCTATCAAATTTTTGGCCAATATTTTTTTTTTTGTAGAACGACCATAGTTTTCTCCAAGCCAAAATCTCCTACCATCCGACTATAGTGAGCCTCAAAAATCATATTTGCATGCTTTCTTGCAGATGGCATAACAATTCTTCATGAATGTGAAAATCGATGACATTCACACATGTACTCAAGGTTTGATAGGTGGTGGAAAAGTACAAATCCTATTGATAAAGTTGAGGCCACTTAGATGCCTCATGCCCATAGGAACAGAGAATGGTGGTGAGTGCAGCCACGAGAGGTCAAATGAGGCAGTCAACGACATGATTTGTGCTCCCAGTCTTATAATTGATGTTGATATGGAACTGCTGCAGGTAGGTGGACCACTTCTAATGATGGTCTTTCTCTAATTTCCCCTGTGTCTGTATGAACTGCAAGGGCTTGTGGTGAGTGTGGATGATTTTCTCCTTTCCCAAAATGTAATGTTTCCATTGATGACAGGATTGTACAATGGAATACATTTCCTTGTCATAGGTGGGGTATTTCTAGAAAGTATATGAGAGTTTCTCACTATGGTATGCTACCAGATGACCATGTTGAGTTAGAACTATACCTACAACATAGTCAAATGCATCAGTCTGAATATTGAATGACTATTTCATTTCAGGTAAGGAGAGTATTGGAGCTGATCATAGGCGATGCTTGAGATCATCAAATGATCATTGTTGTTCCTTCCCCCAAGTGAACATTTCCCTTCCACCACCCTTGGTCACTTAGATGAGGGCCCATGCAATATGGGAGAATCCCAACATGAACCGTGGGTAGAAGTTGGCAAGTCCCAAGAAGCTCTGAAGCTCAGTTAGTGTGGTCAGGGCTGGCCAATCACGGATGACTTGGATCTTAGCTAGATCAACATGTACACCATGCTCATCAACAATGTAGCCCAAATATTGGACCCTGTTCATGCCAAAGGAGCATTTTTCCAAGTTGGCATATAGCTTGTGTTACTACAGAGTGCTCAAAACCTGTTGAATATGCTACATGTTCTCCTCCCAAGTTCTGTTGAATATGGGGATTTCATCCAAATATACCACCACAAAAGAGTTGGTGAAGGGTCTCAATACATCATCCATCAACCTCGTGAAAGTGTCTGGTGCATTTGTTAAGCCAAAGGACATGACCAACCATTCAAAGAGACCTTATTTATATTTGAAAGTTGTCTTCCATACATCAGTTGGTTCAATGGGAACCTGGTGGTATCCATACTTTAGGTCAATATTTTTTAAGAACTTTTCCCCCTTTATTTAGTCAATAAGTTTATAAATTCTAGGAATTGGATACCGGTTCCTGACTGTGATTTTGTTTAATTCTCTATAATCAATGAAGAGCCGCTAGGTCTCATCTTTATTCTGCACCAGTACAATCAACATTTCGCAAGGGGAGGAGTTGGGTTTGATGTGCCCCTTTTGAAGAAACTCTTGGATTTGATGCTTGATTTCATCATTTTCCATTAGCGAGCGATGATAGATTGGTCCATTAGGCATAGGTACACCGTGGGTTAGATAAATTGGATGCTTGACTTGGTAGTGCATCGATACCCTGGTGGGTGAGGAGAAGATGTCTCTGTGCTCTTCCAAAATCCCATCCACTTGATTCTGCTGCAAAGAGTGGTTCTATGTAGAGGCCACAAATGTGGCAGAGATATTCTTCTTACTATGATCATGGATCACAAATAATATGAACTTCTCGGTCTCTGAAATGACCTTATTGCATATCTTAGCATAGATTAAATAAATAGTGGTATGGGATGCTACCTTTGGTATCCTGTACAATTTTCTACCCAAAGTAATAATAAAACTATGGGGTCTAGACTCATACACATCATGTCGCTTCCACAAATATGGTTTTACTAATAGAACATCACAAACTTCAAGGGGAGAAATATCACAAAATACCTCATCTTTGAAAGGCTTGATATCATAGGGTAGACGACACTTTTGGCTAACACAAAGATCTCTTCATTGGCAAAGCCAATCAATGGTGTAGGGTTGCGAGTGTGGTGTCATCATTAGGTCCAGCCGCATGAAAACCTCTGTCGAGATCAGGTTCTTCTCACTACCGCTATCAACAATGAAATGAATCAGAGCCCCCTTTACCCACATCTGTGAGTGAAAGAGGTGTTCGCCTTCCTCCGATTCTTCTGGTTTGCTTGGCTGGACTTTGGTGGTAGCAACAGTGGCACTAGTTTCAACATCGATAATCCGCTTCTCTCCTTATGGATTTGATTCATAGTCAGAATTTGCCTCTGAATCAGAAGCTTTTATCATGGCCACCAGTGACTTCTTGGAGTGACATTCTTCAGTGTTGTTCCAATGGATTTTATGGTATTCACACCATTTTCCCATGTCCTTCTTCGAATTCTCATTCCCTTTCTTGTGTTGCAGCTTGGACTATTTGTCCTGAGAGTGGCCATATTTTATTTTTCCCTTATTTTATGAGTTGGGGGCACCTTTTCCCTACTTCAACTATGAGGAATTTGTAGATCCAAACTCTCGCCTCTTCTGCTTAAATTTCTACTCAATCTTAACAACATGTCTATAAGTCGTACCCAATGATGCGATGTCCAGAAAATCCATTTATGTTTGAATTTGTCTATGTAGACAACTGTAGTATTTTAGCACCAGATGTCACTCAGAGTCTTTGATACCCAATTTGGTGCGCAAGGTATGGAAAATATTGGTGAAATATGGTACTGTCTGGTCCCTTTTTTGATGCAAGGTGGTCCATCTTGTGTATTAGTCCTCGTAGCTTCCAACCGGGGAGTATTGTTCTTTAATGTAATCCCTGAAGGAATCCCATGTGGGGGAAACTGAAAATATTACAGATTCCTCTATGGCCCTTTGCTCAGAGTAAGTATCCCACTAGTCCTTAACATGGGGGGCCACCTTGAGGAGTAAAAAAACAATCTTTTCCCTATCGAAAAAAATGTGGACCGAAAAATACCCTTTGAGTAGTTTCAACCATTTATCTACAACATCTTCATCTATCAGTCCTTCAAATAATGGAATGTCAAAATTTACCTGTACCTTGAAGGGGGTTGCATGGCCGCTTGATGAATATGCATTTCCTGTGGGTAGCCGCCGAAGGATCTGTGCAAATTTGTCCATCATTTCATTCATTTTTCGCGGAAGGGATTCCTCGAGAAACATTTTAAGAGGATCTCTTGCTCCATCATATTTCTTTTCATCCCCCATGGGTTTTTTTGGGCTCAGTGCGACCAATATTTCAAAGGATCGACTCGTTTGAGTCCCAACTTCTTGTACCCAGATCTTGTCGGGGGCATGCACGAAAATAAATAAATGAAGAGAAGACTGCTTTGA
Source organism: Picea glauca (assembly GCA_000966675.3). Classification (NCBI taxonomy): domain Eukaryota; kingdom Viridiplantae; phylum Streptophyta; class Pinopsida; order Pinales; family Pinaceae; genus Picea; species Picea glauca. The sequence continues at coordinate 256,046 of JZKD02S1726836.1, forward strand.
TACCACTGATTCAGATTTATGAGAGGAACAAAATGAATAATAGACCGAATACAATAATAAAGATATACAGAGAAAAAAAAGAGATATCCAATGAACAATAACTTCTATTGAATAAATAAAATATGTTGAAACTATAAACTGCAGAACTGAAAATAACTTGCTCAATTGGTGGTAGTTATCTCTGAGAAGCAATGTGGATGCTACACACATTCGTCTAAGAAGAATGATTACAATGAGGCTCCAGAGGTCTTTTTAACATTACTCATGAATTCCAAAACCCTATACATCCAAAAACCTAACCCTAGGAGATGAAACGCCAAAAGTTATGTGGGTCCCGATGGGCAAGTTGGTACCTACACTTCCCGGGGTTGTAAATTTTTCATACAACCTTCGTTTTAGGTGCGTGATAACCCGTTGGAAATTTATTTTCGAGAAATACAAATTATGCCATCAATCTTTGACTCCATCTATAGTTTGAATGTGGCAAGCCAAAAAAACATTGTTTAGGTCCTCAAAACGACCCTGGAAGTACAAGACGATGTGTTGACATGAGAACTTCCAAAATAAGCTAGTTGGATTAGGTGGATGACCAGTCTCCACCTGGAAGATGTGTAGGGCTTCAGACAATTGTGAAAGTGTAGAACCCACAACTACAAAGAAGTACAGAAGAACACGATGTACTAAAAACTGTCAAGAGTATCCATTTGGAATAGGTGGGTGGCCACCAATATCCACCTGGATCACATACTCTGTGGTATAATTAGTACGTTGGAGTTCCAATCTACATGTTAAAATAGTTTTAACACCATCATGACTGATTAAAATGCAACCTGCACCCGCACCATCGATAGATTTATATCTATCAAAATAAAGTTTCCAAAATGGATAATTTATAGAATTATCTACAAAATTAATACAACGAGAAATATCGGTCTGAGAGAAATTTTAAATTTCTGAACTTTGATCCGTAGGTTTGAAAGGTGAAACCTACACATTAATATTTCCAAAATAAGAATCAATAGAATAATTACTAACAATGTTATTAGCAAAAGCTACAGGTTCATTTTATCCATCTAAATCGGTCACATTATGTTTTGTATATTTTTTCTCTATTGACACATATCTAATTAGGTTTCCCATTATGTGGAAGCCAAAAATGAGACCAATTAGTTGAGAAATATCCATGAAGTTTTCATACCAATATCAACTTAAAACTAATCCATAAGCATCTGGAATATCAACAACGATAATATCTATTATTTGAAAAAATTTAGAATTAGATGATAATCTGATTAATACATCCTTCAATTCTCCCAAAAAAATTGTCCTTGTTTTATCTAATTGAACAATTTGAATAGTTTATTTATGTGGTTTTGCATTAATCTGAAGACAAACAAAATAAGGCATTATATTCTAAGATGCACCTAAATCAACAAAACAATTATGCACATTTTTATTAAAAATTTTGAAAGTGAGAAGAAAGGGAGGAGTATGTGACCTTGATCTGTCACCTATAAGAATTGAATCAACATCCACTTCAGAAGATAAAGTTTGAATTGTTGATTTTTTTTTTTTTTTTTACTGTATTAGATGATGAACTTGTTTTCTCAGAAACTCCTAAAGACCTTAATAAACTATTCTTTTTAGATTTTAGTTTACTTAATTCATAAAGGGAAATGTTTGCTCTGGTATTTTTCATGTCTTCTATAATATCATAATCATTTTTTTCAGGAATAACAAGACTTTTTGATACTGACTTGTTTTCCACAGATTGTGTATTTGTTGGTTTATCAGTTTCAAAATTTGAAGATGTACTGTTACTTCGGGTCTGAGCAACGAGAGATTCTTCTATATCATATTCATAAAAATTCCATTAATGTTCCAAAATACATTAATATATTTAACTTCTTCATTGTCCTCTCCTTTTTCCTCATCAACATTAACTCCTTTTGAAGTTTGGCCACCAAGTGGAATCTGTGGATTCCTTTTGAAAAATGGCCTGAAAGGTTTATTTGAAACTTCAGCGAGTTTTCCTTTAAGATCAACTATCTCATTTGCTAATGTTTTCATGACTTTCTATAAATTTTCCATATCAAAAACATCTTTATCTTTTCTTTCATCTTTGATGATTTTTTTCTTGGTTGTTATATAAGATACTGAATCTTCACTTGGAGATTTACTTGCAATACTAGATATTTCTTTTTCTACATCTAAATCTTCTTGCATTGCTTTGGTCAAAGTATTTTTACTTGCATTTTTAACAAACATAGCAATGGAAACTGGTAAAGCAGAGGAATAAAAATCAATCTGAATGTCTAAACTAGGCTTGGATGTTTTAGGAATTTTATTGAGAAGTTTAAGGAATCTTTGATTATTTCTTTGGGACCCATTCTAATTTGAATAATTCCACTAATAAAATAGACGAAGATTTATCATCCCCAAATTTCTTAATGAGTAAATCCTTAAAAGTATCCCAATTAGTAATGGAATTAGCTTGTAGAGAAAAATGCCAAGTAGAAGCTTCTCCTTCGAAAGTGTAAGGGAAAAGAATACATACAACATATTCATTCTTAATGCTTCTCAGGTTAACAACTAACATAAATTTGTTGATATGGTCATCAAGAGTTTCTCTTGATTCAAGATTAAATTTTGGTAACCAATTATTTGGAGGTTTAGGTAAATCATGTTGATTTCCAAGAACATTGACTACTCCTAGAGTTCTCCAAGGAGTTATTGATACTCCAGCCATAGTATTTGGTTGACGAGGAGGTGATGGAGGAGGAAATGGAATAGGATATGTATGTAGAGGAGGAGTTGAGGGAGGATTATTTCCAACAATTTTAATTATGGTTTTTCTGATTTGGATAGGAACTTGAAAATGAATAGGTTCAATACCTAACCTCTATCTTTGTGCTCTTGTAAGAATACCTAATTATTGAATAACAAAATCTATAGAATTGAAATATTCTTGAGAAGTTTCTCCTTGAGTTATAAGCTCTTCTATTCGTTGCTTTATTTGTTGAAACTCTAGAGAACTAAGAAAACTAGAAGAAATATCATTTACAGTTATACGAATTTGGGGTTCTGATGTAATAACAAAAGATATTGTTGTCGAATTTCATCTACTTGAATGGTCTTTGGTTTTTTTGATTATTTCGACTATTCATTATCAGATCGCCCTCCTTCTAGCGCCAAAATGTTGATATTCAAATATGACCATGTTCAACATGAAGGAATTCGCCTGGTCGGGATCCCAATTAGATCCTTATCCATTGTAAATGGTGATTTTGACTAGTTTAGGTCCAATTACCTAAAACTGTCTAATCTATTAAATTCAAAATATATACACTTTTTAATCAATTGAAGAGTTTTTACCTTTTATTGAATAACAAGCTAACATATAAATATATACAGATTTTAAACTATATACAAAAGAGAAATTAATTCTAGTTAACATTAAAGTTACCTCTATGAAAGAGGATTTTGTTTTCTTTTGAAAAGTATGTATAATGAAACTAAAGAGATTAACTAAAGCAGAATAAAACTAAAAATAAAAAATCTAATCATCGAGGCCAATTTTAAATAGTATATGAATCTAAGAAAAATAAACAATGTTCTAAAGATATAGATCTTCAAAACAAATGTTTAATTATATCGACTGAAAATGAATTATTAAACCTGGTTAAATAATTAACACAGACTTATAATCCTAACAGTAACTCATATTTATATTAATCACTGAAATAATGTATCAAATAAAAAATTAAATTGATTTAATTTATTAACATTAATTAACTAAATCAATCTGTAATATCATCAACACATAATCCAGATAAAACTTTGATTTCAAAAATAAACAACTCGAATATCAGTGATAGTACCAAATACTGATTGCTTGTATTAATATTCAAAGTCATAAGAGATTCAGAATAATGTATCAAAGAATAAACTTGTACAACAATGTATAAGATTTGTTTTATTTCCAAAAAACTGAAAAATCCCCTTAAAAATTGTTTTTCCTTCGTTGTTTATATTGAAGGAATTGAAAAACGAAAATTAATTTCCATTACCATAAACAATTATCCATTTAGAATGGGAAAATAACAAATTGTTTAATTCCCCAAACTAAATTAACTCAGTATATCAAAATAAAAACTACTAATTGTTCAATTTTAGAATTCTGTCTGGAAACTAATTTTCTCATTTCCCGCATTTTCCAGGACATTCTTTTTACACCTGTAAAACAAAGAAAAGAAAAAAACATAAATTAATAAAATATAAAAACAAAAAATAGAACTACTATGAAATTTGAAATTATGTAGCTACTATTTTATTAACTAAAATGAATGAAAATGCAAACCAAACTAAAAATGTTAAACTCATACCAATAACCAAAACATTTTATCACCAAGTGTTACTGAGAATGGTCTAGAAATCAAAATTAACGAAAATATTAACTCCTGGTGAGTTAATGTTAACTACTTCTTTCTTTTTATCTTCTTTGAACCCTGAAACCTGTCTTCTTTGGCTATAGATCAAAGCTCTATTCTATGATCTAAGGAGTTGATTTTCTAAATCCAAAACAATTATATTAGCTTGTAACACTGGAACCAATGAATAATATTTTTCGTTCCAGAAGTACGCCTCCAGATTGGGATCGATTTCATTTCTTTACTTTTCCTTTTCTTTAGCAAGATTGTCAATTGGTTCCCGTGAAGAAATGTGTTGTGGGGAAGAGACTCCCTAATTTGTAACCAACTCTTCATCCTCAAATTGGATAGGATAAATAACTTTTGAGGTTTTCCTAGACTTATTTCTGAACATTCTTCAAATTTTTGTTCCTTGCCTCTTGTTCATAAAATCGTCAATATTAATGGAATCATCGTTTTTTGTGGTAATAGGTGGGTTGCATTTAGATGCAAGTGAGGAAACTATGGTTTGCTTGGAAGCTTCAGAACAAGTCTGAGGTGCTTCACTGAAAATACACAATTATGGACTAAGGTTAAACTTGACAGTTTGACTGTGAGTAACCCTCATGGTGTTTTGTTGAGGAGAAGAAACATGAGGGTAAGTCATAACGAAATATTTTATAGGATTTGGGGTTTCCTCATGAGAAAAGTGAGACTGTGAACCTGCTTCATAATTAACTTGAAAGTGATTTATTTTCACAAACTTTTCCCAAGAATCACCATTATGTTCTAATTGAAATTCGATCAGAATTTTCACTAAACCATAATGAAAGACATTTCTTTTTTAACTAAGACTCTTTCTCTAATAGAAATGTGTCATTTTAGACATGATTTTAAGCAATAAAACATGCATGTTCAATTCATAATCGATGAATACCATTAAAATACAAAGTGATAAATAAAGAAAATGATATATCTTTCCTCACAGGTGATAAAACCCTTAATAACTATTAACAGAAAATGCCATTTTTCTTTAATTGAGGATATGATCATACCTGTGTAATCGTATTTGCATTCGGGAGAAACAAGAATTTCATACCAAGGAATCTCCTTCACCCTTTTGGTTTTAGACCAACATTCTCCTTTTAATGGAAATTTAGTAACTCTGGATATTATTTCTTCATCTAGTTGTAATTATATATCCCCAATTTTGTCGCATTCACCGTTCAAAGTTCGTGCAAAATATTTGGTGACATGTGTGTTATGACCATTAAACATGCACATAAAATTTAACCAACCAACCCTCTCAAAAGTTGGAAAATAATCTTCCTAAGATTCAATAAGCTCGACAACGGTTTCTACTCTGGAAATCATTCCCATCTTGGCAATTTACCATGCTATAGTTCAGAAAACCCACATAAACGAAAACTAAAAAACCCTCGCTTACAAATGAATGAAAACAAAGTTTCAATTATTGAAACAAAACCTTATTTCGAGGAAGAAACACCATAGGTAATAACTCATGAATACAAAGATCCAAGTCAAATATAGACGTGGACACGAATCAGTGCAGTTCGGGAAAAAGAGTATTGTTCGTATGCAGGTTGAAAGGACCTTGATTTAATGTTCCATTAACGTACCACAACAAGATATCAACCAAATATTTGTGGATATGAGAGTTATGATAGGCTAAGTAGGATATCATAGATTATGATTGATCATTTTTTAGAGCATTGGTTTTGAAATTGACAATAGATCAAAAACTGTAGCTTGTCAAATATTGTAGCTCTTTGAAATATATATAAATGAGAATAAATCATAAGGAATATGTGAAAAAAAATTTGAAAGACAAAATTTTAATCTAAACCTTTATGTAATGAGAAACATCCAAACCAGAAAATCTCATTAATGATTGAGTGAAACTCAAAGAAGTTAGGAGTATGTCCAAAATTGTCAAAAATGAAAATATTATTTAAGTAAAATAAAAATTCATTTTTCAAAAATGAAGAAAGAAGGGTCCCAAATTTTATTTATAATAAACAATTTGGGACATTGTTGTCTTCTACAATAGGATACAAGTGTAAACCAAGCATGTGGCTATGTGAAATTGATCAACTAATGAGGGGCTCATGTGGTCCAATGCATCATGAAGACTGAAGGAAAGCTACATAATCCAAATATAACAATAAAGTGATTCATGTCAATGAAAAACTCATTAGATATATATCACAATGTATCCTCTTCAAACTTTACACTATCTTACAAAGTTATACAATTTGCAAATTTTAGGTATAGGAGGATCATTATTACCCCCTATTAGGTGTGCCAACACCCAGTATAAGAATTATGTCCCAAGGAACCCATAAAGGAGTATGTGCAATGATATGTGGTATAGATTGAGGTTTACTTCATGGGTGGATTGTCATTGACATGCAAGGCCATGTATGATATTCATCCTCATGATTTCCTTTGTAGAGGGGGCACTTAGGAAATGTGGTACCCTTTCCTCGACAATGTGTCTTTCCAAACCCGTATTTTCCTTTTTCTTTATTGCTTCAACCCTTTTTGGATTTTGAAATTATTGTTGTTAAGTTATTTTGTTAGGTATGAATTCATTGCATAGGACTTGGGATGATGGCCTCTTATCGAGGGGGTAGAGCTCATGCTTCATTAATTTCTTGGTTTTTAATATTTTTCTTTTTCTTGTTTTTCTTTTCCTTGCATTTTGAATTAGGGATTTTGATTTTTCTATATCATATTTCTTATAAAGTTGCATCAACATCGAGCATTAAATCCACTTTTCACATGGGATTATGAAGCACAAACCTTTTTGGGACTCATGTAACAACTAACCCAAAATAAAGGATATTGGATAAGGTATAGATGTAATATGTTATTACCAACCCAAAATAAAGGACAATGGAAAGGAATATATGGAATATGTTATTCATGGAAAGGGATATGGACATGTTACCCCCATTAAGGCCCCCCAATAGTACAAATTTTCCCAAGAGTGAAAAATATTGAATAGGAGGTGATGATGACCACCAAGGTGAGACAAGGGAAAACATATAAATTTAAAGCATCATGATTCATTATCCAATTCAACCCATGATCACCATTTCCATTCCTCGAGTACTGACATTATCACTTGATATGAGGTGTCAGAACAATGTACATGAATGTGTAATGCATAATTTCATTTGAGTGAGCTAAGTTGAGAATGTAATGGAAGGCATCTATGGGAAACTATTTGTGGAGATTGTGGAATGGCATCATCATAACTATTGTTTGAAATGTTGATAAGGGAGAGAAATATCCTCTAGTTACCCCTAGAGGTGAGGGGTAAAAATATTAGAGTTGGTTGTTTTTAATAACTCCATGATATGTTGAGTTATTTACCTTCTCCCACATTCTTATTCTCATCCCTATTTTTTAACACCTCAAAAATAGTTGATGGTTAGGGTTTCCAAAAGCTTAGTAGAATCTAGGTTTCCAAAAGCTTAGCAGAATCTGGGTTTCCATAATCTTAGAAAAATTGATCTTGTCATCTCGACTCCCATTTTGGAGAATCTCGTCAATAAAACTTGTGTAGGTTCTCAGTGTGACCTCCAAAAATAACCCTTGCATGGCCTTTCTTGGTATCTATCTACCTCCAACATTGAATTTGTCAAACTTTGTGTGTGACCATAAAATTCAAAAACAAAATATGTATATTTATTCATTGTTTTAATAATATTTTTTTGCATTTGATGGTGGGTTGTTGAGGCTACAAGAAAACATGACATGAAATTAATGTAGAGATAATAACAAGTATTTTATCTATGTCGATGATTAGCATGCCTAGTGGTACAAAAACCCACAATCGAATGATCTCTTCCATGTTGAGTGCAAGAATAGTAATTCCAGTGGTGTTGAGGAAAAGATATGAAATGATCTTACTAAATAATTTTCATATCTTATTTGGATAAAGAAAGATAGATGGGAATATCACCCTATGTTTATAGCCATCAAAAATGTTATCCTAATTCACAAGTATTGTTTACAAGTGCTTAGGTTGTTTTTTATAAATAAAGCTTGCTGAAAAAATCATTATTTATGTGTTTTTCTGAACAATACAGATGTTGAAATAAATATAGAGACAGAAGTAAAGACACCAAGTCGATAATAAAAATAGATGAGACATAAAGGAATCCTTTATTTCATTCCAATTCATCAAAGAATCATTATCTTTACAAAATTTCCTGAGGAAGTTTTGGACCAAAGTCAAACTTAGACGTGCCCAATGAAAAATACAAAAGGACTTCTGACAGAAAATAAAAAAAAACTGAACTTTAAAAGATGGATTAGCTTGCCACAAATTGTTTCCCACTCAACTCTACACAATACCCTTTGTCACTCATAAAATCTAATTCATCAATAGACAAGTCTACACAGACTATCAAATATAGATCAACACCTCTAAAAAACAAGTGTCTGAATGATGTAATTTAACCATGAATCTTGTTGTCTACAATAAGACCCTTCTATAATAAAAACAAATTAGGATTCTAATGAATTAAGGAACGAATGAAAACTGAATTATCTCAACAAAAACTCAAGAGCAAACCTTAGTATGCTTCTCCTTCTATTCTCCTATGTTCCTCCCTTTCCCTTTTCGTTTAAGAAAATCAGAATCGGTTGAAGTAGTTGAACTACTTCCTTAGTTAAGTTAACTAAAACTCAACAAACGTTTTAGTTAGGGGGGAAAGTAATAAATCATAATAAGGGTTTTTAAATAAATAATAACTAGTAGGTGGGATCCCTTGTGACTCCCTTTAGCTTTTGACAATCATAACACAAATAATTAATTAAACAAAACATTCCTTCTTGTGACTCCCATCATCACATTCATATTTGACAATTTATCTCAATGATAATTGAAATTATTTCCAAAATATATTACCCATATATCCAAAAAATAGTGTGTTGTCCAAAATTCTAGAAGTCAACTATTCTCAACAATAAAAGAAACTTAAAATCCATATCTCCCACTCTGGGAAGCAATCATTCGCTTGTTGATGCTATCACATTTTGATCTCTCTGAATTTTCCTTAGGTTGTGTGGAGCCTTTAGGCCTAATCTCGTTGATCACATGAGAGCAATCGTCCCTAAAATGCATGCGGGAGGAAACAGATTTATCAGAGTCATTGGAGGGTGAGGAAGGGGCAACAATGACTTTTCCTTTGTCAGGGGCATGGTGGACCTCGGTTTTTAATATTTTTCTTGCATGGGAAGATTGAACTGGTGAGTGGACATGGGCAGTGTTAGTACTCAAATTCACAGATTTAAAATTTGGAATTTTGGTCATGAAAAACACGCTACTAGAAAAGTGACTTTCCTGTAGCACCCTCATAAAACATTATATCACTTCCCAAAAATCTTCGAATTCTTCGTCATGTTCGTTTTTGGTCCATATCTAGATTGCTTATGTTATTTGAGTAAAATTGTGGCTTGTTATAGAGCATCAAAACCCAAGCGCTAAGGAGAATGTTCAAAGGCAAATTTCCAGAATCAAGTGTACCTGCAATCAACATACAAACGAGTTAGCAACATCGCACAAATCAAGATAAAGCTTAGTGCTAAATACCAAGTGAATTCATATGGAGGATGGACCTACAAGGGGATGCCCTTTTGCTGTGTGCATTGATTTATGGAGATAACGTTAATATATATGTTGAGTGAGATAATGTCCAAAGGATTTTAAAAGATATGTATGTTTATTGCAGCTACTAGCGCACAATATGAGAAAGTAGCATTGGCCATATGGAAAATTTGCACCAAATCAAAATCATGAGAAAATTGTGCAGGTGTTCAAAAAAATTGATGGAAATTATCATAATATAGAGATTGTGGAAAAGAAATAATCAGAGTTAATATTTAGCTTGTCTAGGAGCGCCAAGTGCATGCATAGCAAGCAAAGATGTCTCAAGGTAAGAACCGATAACACATACCAATTGCTAAATCAATTCAATGAGTTGCCACAATGTTTATTTTCAAAATAGTTGAGTAACATATACGATGGCAAAAAAAAATAAAAGGATCACCGAGTCACATGGAAATTGAGCCACGGAAGCAGGAGTAGTTTACACATGTTTTAAGGGTTTGATCGATGAAGTATTCCAGCTGCCATATCAATATGACATGGTGCCATAGGAGTATAGGAGTCTCGATTGTGATATGCACTGATAGTGAGGTTTAAGAGGATATCAACAACAAAGCGCGGGAGGGAGAATTTAAATCCTTATGTGAATTTCTTCTTGAAGATTTCTTATGTATCATTTCCTGGACACTTGATTGATAGTTTGATTGAAAATATTCAATGCTTATCAACACTAGATTTTGGCAACCACAGGATCTCAGGGATCAATCTAAGGCAACGTTTCCAAGATGCAGAGAATTTAATTGTTGTTCCAAATTTGAAAGTAACCATATTCACATTTTTAGAGATTATTTCCACTTTTTTAGGTATCAAAATTAACTAACGAGGGAGTAAAGAACAACAATATCCCCAATTTCAAGGAAAGAGATTAGAATTTAAATTGTTTCTAGAAATTTGAGGCATAAAGATAGAAAATGAACAGGTGGTGGAGGATTAATAGAAAATCTATACCTTCAACAAATTAGTGTTTAACTTCATATCTTCCAGAATATCAATCAATTTGATTCCTGCTTTTATTTAAAAGAGACAGATTAGCAAAAGGCTAGAATCAAATCCAATAGTTCCAGAAATTCATGGATAGACAAAGAAGGTGGTTGAAATATTTTCCATATTTGAAAGTATTCAACTATAGGTGAAAGATTCGATGGAGAAAGATCATCCCAGATTTTGTGCATTCCCGTCATTATTCAAGAGGGTAATTTCGGGATTAATTTTTGAACAAACTGTAAAGAATTTTTTGAAACCGTTCAAAAACCACCTCCCAAATGGATCCATTTACATTCATCCTGGAGGATTTGTGAAATTTCTCAACGGTTCTGGAGAAATATGTGTCTGATTAGGATGAAATTTTCCAGAAATTTCTAGTGGCAGAGCATTTCCAGGCAGAAAATCGATCCAGTAGTTCCAAATTTTCTTTATTTTAGGATCTTTGATTTCCTAAGGAAAGGGCTTATTTTGTTGAGGGAAATTTGATATAAAGGAATCATTTTTCAAATAGTAAGGGAGGGGCCCAAGAGTGGAGGCCTGAGAAGGAATTTGATGAGATAGCCATCTAGTGTGAGGTATTGTAAGCTTGAGGGCATTTCATTTTGTGATCGCTTCTGACATTGAAGATCTATGACAATTGTTTTATCAGATTGTGATTTCCCTTGTTTTATACTCTGTTTTTCATCTTCCTTGTTTTACACTCTATTTTTCATCTTGCTTGAACGAATTGTAGACATTGAGAATCAATGGCTACCCATGGATAATAGATTCTCAAGCAGTAAAGATTTTGTTGTGACTGCCTACTATTTGTGTGTTTTGTTTCAAGTACCTTTTCATCTATTTTTAAAAGAGAATCTTTGTTTGATGGGTATTCTACTCTTTTTTTATTCCCTATTCTTCTACTCATTTTCATATAAAATTCTTATATAATATGCAATTTGATTGCCTTTGATCAACAAGGTGTTTACTTGACTCCATGCCCAATGGTGTTTCACTGATCTGCATTTAACTTGTTTCCCTTATTCTTTCTCTTTCAATCTACCTAATCCACCTTCTTTCAAAACCCAAAACACATCCTTATAAATCAAAATCATCACAATATCTAAGATGTGCTAGGCTTGACCCTATAGCATTCTAGGGGCAACTTATAGCACTAACATCTTTTGGTGTCGTTGTCGGGAACAAAGCAACGAATAAATCTTCCCTAGGAGAATGACGAAGATCAGATCCTCTTCTTGATGGTGAAAAAGAAGAGGACATGTGCTTGATTGCATATATTTCACCATGGCGGCTTCACTTTCTAAAGATTAAAAGGTGACTCCATTGGGGATCCAACTATGGAAGCCATTTTGGCTCAAAGTTTTTCCTTTCGTGATTTTTCGAATGTAGTTGGTTTTCCAAACCCAATGCTTGGTAGAGGTGAATGGGAAGGTACCCTTCCTACATTTAAAGTCAAATATTGGGAGGTTTCGGCTGAGCATTTGCTGGATTTTCATGAGTTTGTTCATGAACGCCAGATTGTGCATGAGGATGTCCAGATCAAACTTTTTAGATACTCATTGAAGGGAGCAACCCTTGATTGGTTCAAATATCTTCCAGCTTCAAGTATTAACTCATTAGCAAGTTTTCATGATACTTTCAATACATTTTATAAATAAAAAATTTCATCTGAAAGTCTTTTTGAAAATTGTTGTGATGTATTTGAGAAGCATATTCAACAGAAAGAAGATTTTTCCTCTGTTTGACAAAATAAAAATCATGTTAGTGAATAAGATATTCAAGATACCATGGATGATAATGTTGAGGAATAAAGAAATGTTTTTTCAAATCTGTCTCAAGATCATATTGTTGATGAAAATATGCAAAAATATTCGTCTTTGTCATTTGAATTTTATCATGTTGTTCCAAATTATGATGAATATAGTGATGATGATATTGACATTCTAGAGCCCGATGTATCTATGGTGACGTAATATGACTAGCAGATTTGTGAAGGTATTCAACCCATCATCTATGAAAAACCAGAGCCAGTGTATGATAGTCAGTTTGTTGACTATCATGATGGAATTGTTGATGTTTATGTTCAAGGAACTTGTGATCAGATATAGGATAACCTTGATGCCTTTGATTTCCAATGCCCAGAAAATATTCATGCTCTCTTTCCAGCAGAACAAATGAAGTATCATTTGATTAGTGAAGCAGAATAACAATGTAACCTTTTGTATCAGCTGGAGATGCAGCATAGTTGGAATAATCTTGTGGCTATATACATAGACATGTTTTTTTCAAAATCTTTCAGTTTTGCAACTTTTAGAATTAAAACAGACTGGGATTGTAAGTATGTGTTGCAACTTAAAATTCTGCTACAATTCATGAGGTCTTCTCTGAATTTTATTTCCATACAAGAAGTTTTTTTAGTCAACTAGATGTTATCATGGCTTCATTGGAAGCATGATTTCACATGATTAGCTAGTTTTTATTGGTTAGAAGTAGGAATAAAACAAAAGAATAAGCTCATCATACGAGTATGAAGATTATATTCAGTTTGTTACTTTGCAGCATAAAGTTTTGTTTTCATCTATTTCTTGTTAGAAAAAGTTGTAGAAGTTTGGATTAGATTGGGAATACTATTAAATGAATCCATAGCCCAACAGACTAGGCATATCATAAATGTGGATGTTTGCAGAAAAAAGTTTTGCAGGTTGCATTACACAGATGCACAGAGGAAAAGGCATAGTGGTCTTCTTGTTCTTGATGCCTCACAAGGAGAGCATCATCCCCAGAAGGAGTCAGTGTTAGTATTCAAATTCACAGAGTTAAAATTTGGACTTTTGGTCATGACAGGCACGCTACTAGAAAAGGGACATTCCTGCAGTGCCATCATAAAACATTATTCACTTCCCAAAAATCTTCAAATTCTTCGTCATGTTCGTTTTCGGGCCATATCTAGATTGCTTATGTTATTTGAGTAAAATTGTGGCTTGTTATAGAGCATCAAAACCCAAGTGCTAAGGAGATTGTTCGAAGGAAAATTTCCATAATCAAGTGTACCTGCAATCAACATACAAACGAGTTAGAAACATAGCACAAGTCAAGCTAAAGATTAGTGCTAAATACCAAGTGAAGTCATATGGAGGACGAGCCTACAGAGGGGCGCCCTTTTGCTGTGTGCATTGATTTATGGAGATAATGTTTATATATATGTTGTGTGAGATAATGTCCAAAGGATTTTAAAAGATATACATGTTTATTGCAGCTTCCAGTGCACAATATGAGAAAGTAGCATTAGCCATATGAAAAATTTGCACCAAATCAAAATCATGAGAAAATTGTGCAAGTGTTCAAAAAAACCGATGGTGGTTATCATAATACAGAGATTGTGGGAAAGAAATAATCAGAGTTAATATTTATCTTGTCTAAGAGCGCCAAGTGCATGCATAGCAAGCAAAGATGTCTCAAGGTAAGAATTGATAACACATACCAATTGCTAAAGAAATTCAATGAGTTGCCACAATGTTTATTTTCAAAATAGTTGAGTAACAAATATGATGGCTAAAAAAAATAAAAGGAGCACCGAGTCACATGGAAATCGAGCCATGGAAGCATGAGCAATTTACAAGTGTTTTAAGGGTTTGATCGACGAAGTATTCCAGTTTTCATATCAATATGACAGGGCGCCAGAGGAGTACAAGAGTCTTGATTATGATATGCACTGATAGTGAGGTTTAAGAGGATATCAACAACACAACACAGGAGGGAGAATTTAAATCCTTGTGTGAATTTCTTCTTGAATATTGCTTATGTATCATTTCCTCAACACTTGATTGATATTTTGATTGAAAAGAATCAATGCTTATCAACACTAGATTTTGGAAGCTACATGATCTGAGGGGTCAATATAAGGCAACGTTTCCAAGATGCAGAGCATTTAATTGTTGTTCCAAATTTGACAGTAACCAGATTCACATTTATAGAGATTATTTCCACTTTTTTGGGTATCAAAATTAACTAACGAGGGAGTAAAGAACAACAATATCCCCAATTTCAAGGAAAGAGATTAGAATTTAAATTATTTCTAGCAATCCGAGGCATAAAGATAGAAAATGCAAAGGTGGTGGATGATTAATAGCAAATCCATATCTTCAGCAAATTAGTGTTTAACTTCATATCTTCCAAAATATCTGTCAATTTGATTCCTGCTAAGAGACAGATCAGTAAAAGGCTAGAATCAAATCCAACAATTCTAGAAAATCGTGGACAGACAAAGAAGGTGATTGAAATATTTTCCAGATTTGAAAGTATTCAACTGTAGGTGAAACATTCGATGGAGAAAGATCATCCCAGATTTTGTGCATTCCTGTCATTATTCAGGACGGTAATTTCAGGCTTAATGTTCGAACAAACCGTAAAGAATTTGTTGAAACCATTCAAAACCCACTTCCCAAATGGATCCATTTACATGCATCTTGGAGGGTTTGCGAAATTTCTCAACAGTTTTGGAGAAATCTGTGTCTGATTAGGATGAAATTTTCCAGAAATTTCTAGTGGCAGAGCATCTCCAAGCAAAAAATCGATCCAGTAGTTCCAAGTTTTCTTTATTTTAGGATCTTTGATTTCCTAAGGAATGGGATTATTTTTTTGAGGGGACTTTTATATAAAGGGATCATTTTGTAAATAGTAAGGGAGGGGCCTGAGAGGGGATGCCTGACAAGGAATTTGATGAGATAGCCATCTAGTGTGAGGTATTGTAAGCCTGAGGACATTTCATTTTGTGATTGCTTCTGACATTGAAGATCTATGACAATTGTTTTATCAGATTGTGAGTTCCCTTGTTTTATACTCTATTTTTCATCTTCCTTGTTTTACACTCTGTTTTTCATCTTGCTTGAATGAATTGTAGACATTGAGAATCAATGGCTGCCCATGGATAATAGATTCTCGAGCGGTAAAGATTTTGTTGTGACTACCTACTATTTGTGTGTTTTGTTTCAAGTAACTTTTCATCCATTTTTCAAAGAGAATATGTGTTTGATGGGTATTCTACTTTTTGTTTATTCCCTATTCTTCTACTCATTTTCATATAAACTTCTTATATGATATGCAATTTGATTGCCTTCGATCAATAGGGTGTTTACTTGACTCCATTCCCAATGTTGTTTCACTGATATGCATTTAACTTGTTTCCCTTATTCTTTCTCTTTCAGTCTACATGATCCACCTTCTTTCAAAACCCAAAACACATCCTTATAAATAAAAATCATTGCAATAACTAAGATGTGTTAAGCTTGACCCTATAGCAGTCTAGGGGAAACTTCTAGCACTATCAGGCAACTTGGACAATTTGATTGATAGGCGGAGGAGCAGGTAAAGACAAGTTAGTCCACCGCGATGTTGGGATACTACTAGGTGGACAATCTCTTTCCATCCGTCATTTTCAGGAACTTCAGTTTATAGTGAGACATGAGGATGCATGGGAATACCAGGGACTTGTGGGGCTTGTAAGGGAGGCCTTTCAAGCCTAGGTTGGACCACTCCTTGCCCAATCCAATTAAAAAACCCAGCTTGAAATAACTGGCCTAACTCTTGCGACTCCGCATCAAAGTGTATGGATAATATTGGACTTCTAGAGCCCCTGTTCCAATTACCTCTTCCTCAGTTGCCTCTGCCATGGATACCTCTACTGAAAAAACTCATTCCTGTATGCATAATTGATTAGAATATATTTTCCTTAACAACCATACATGACAACTCTTTTAAAATATTAA
>JZKD02S1726836.1:272957-288976 GCA_000966675.3 Picea glauca
AATATATATCATTGTAATTCATCCCTGTGCGATCTCTTTAACTGTCATAATATAGAGTTTCCCTTAATTGTAATTAAATTTTAGGAACAGGGAGTGGATAATGAATATGGGAAAGAAAGGGGAATTGTAATTAGCGAAAAATGAAATAATGGTAGGGGAAAAGAGTGAATACTGTTCGAAAAATCAATTAAGCAATCCATAAAAAAAGTTATGTATTCAATACAACTATTCCAACATCAATTAAACAATTATTGTGGCTAATTAAAAAATACTGTGTGTTAAAACTTGTTCATAGTCCACATTCAATTTCCATAAAATATTTCAATTAACACAGAATAATCCTACTCATAATCCTCATGACTTCACCCATCTTGTTAAAAGACCTTTTGTTTCTTTTTCATACTTAAAACAAAATCCAAGGAACACAATCATTTGTTTCAACTCTTTTCAGCATCAAACCCTTAACCATTCTCCATAAATTAATTCCTCAAATCAAACATAGACACAAGCTCTTTTAAAAAATGTGCTCGATTCCATTTCTTTAACCAATTTAACAATTAAATTGCAATGAAACCATACTATTAAAAACCCTATGCCCATCTCTGATGGTGCAAATAAACGATACAATGCACGATATCCATAAATCATACATAGTAGATAGCCAAGCCACAATCATCAATACTTCAAATTGAAATAATCTCGATCGATGATTAAAACCCATAGTAACTGCGACCATCATTTCAATTTATACCATGTTGTAGAAAACATACAGACCAACGCATAACACAAAGAAACATTTTTGTGACTATTATATCAAACCATAAAATAATATTGAGTTAATAATCCAAATGTTACAACACAAGGAGGCAGCAACTGTATGCCCATTATCATTCCCTTTTACAACTTCTCTAATCAACCACTTAAATCGTGTTGAGCTATCGACTCAACTGTCACATTAAAATAATGCAACGACTATATACGAATAATCATTTCCGATTATAATTGTGTAATCAACTCTATCAACAGAGATGAGCCAATAATAAAAAACACCGTCGACATTATTTCACCAACTCATAACAGTAAAAAAGATACCTGATAGGATATAACTGGCTCAATTTATCAAAATTGGGCTCTGAATAATCAAGGGTTCGCTCGGTGGAACCAACACTGGGAGTTTGGAGTCGACCATACCAATAGTAGGTGAGAACCATTCGAGACAACATGGTGGACACACAGGAAACATAACCATTATCTTGCAAGACAGGGTGACAGTTCACACCAGGTAGGAGAGACTATGAACAGAGTAGAAGAGGCTCCTTACTGGCCAATAAATAACATTGAGAACACACAGGGCATAATCGTCGTGGTTTTCCCCCAAAAAAAATGAATATTGTTGATATAAATGTAGAGCTCAAGTAATAGCAACCAACCCTTAAGAAACCTCTTGGTGTAATAGCCACCATAACCAACTGTGCAGATACCAATAACATAAAATGAGCCCATGAACAGGTGGAGAACGATATGTAGTGACCCAAAGGTGGTTCAAAAATTACACAGCAACCCTATAATAGCAAATACCAACAGGTATGGTTATAAGGACTCTGAAGAGACGACCAACAATTTCAAACCGAAAAAAAACCATCCAACAAAAACCCATAGAGACAACATATATCCATCATGGCTTCCTTCACACAGAATAGTCCATGAAATCGCGACTTCAACCATCCAATTTTCCATTTGCAATGAATAACACAAAAAAACCATTTCAGAGAAACACCATGAGTATACATATTTTCCAGCCTCAGGAAAAACATAGACCAATACATCACCAAGCCAATATTTATTTCATAAATAGAGAGAGTTCATGGATGGCGAAAAAAAATCATACATGTAACCAAATGGCCTTAAACATGCGAGCTTGGTTGAGAAATTCCTTCCTTTCCTGAATATCGGAGCTTAACCACAACAAAAATCATTTGAACAATAGCCAAGCTAAGGTGATGGCCAGTGGGGGAAGTATGGAGTGACATGCAGTAAATGCACGTCACTTCCATCCTCTCCTCATTCAATTACTTAGTACATGCCAACCAACCAACATTAACCCATACAATTAATCCATGCATTGAAACTTGCATACATTACTTGCCAAATGTGCCAACCGATATCATATTAACCATTTCCAAAACATACCATAACGTATATCAAGTGCACCAAGGATGAATCAATAATAATCGTATAGCCACTAACATTGCTAGTTAGGACTAACAATAATCTTTTTAATTTCAATTTCTACTAGTATAGCATAACATAGTATATTATAGCTTCTCTTTCTTGGATTTTTTCATAGGTCCTTTTTCCATTGCTCTTATTTGTTGTCACTAACATGTATCTTGTTCAGGTATAAGAATCAAGGCGCCAATAGAAATTGTAATACTAGTTAACACAATCCATCATGACATGGAATTTAGAGTTTAGAGAAACAAAACCAACACATAACATGCATTATCCATCTGCCATTATGTTGCAAATAAAACCAATATTTCACCATCAATCATGTAGAACCCTGTAAGCATCATCGAACAATAGCATAAAATGTTTAACAAGACTATCTCTGATCCTCCAATCTACAAGGGGGTCCTACCTACTAGTATTATATATCATTAGCTTAGTTTAAATAATAGGATTTTAACAATACTTTGCGGGAGAAATCCTCGTTGTGATTTTTATCGTCAACAAACTGGCATCTCCATAGGGAAATCTGTTTCCAACAGATTAAGAACTCATATCACATGGTTTCGTAGACCAAGAACAATAGATGAAGAAGATAGAACTAGGAAGATTATACAACAGGGGGAAGTGAGTAGATTTAATGGAAAAATGACCAAGAATTTGGGAATAACTCATGAAAAATGTTAAGTATGAGGGGGTTTATCCCTATATGCATAATCATTCAACCGGAATATTCTCTCTACTTCAAGGAGAAAAAATTATGGACTTGCTCTTTTAAATTGTCAAATGCATGAAGAAATGGAAAGAAAAAGTGGGAGATAACCAATTTCTTTGTAAGACAATAGTGAATCAGACAACAAATTCAAGTGTGCTTTTAGGGGAAACATCGTAACAATTGTGTAAGCTTGATTTTTATTGACTAACAATATCTTGCAGGAGTGTCACTGTGGCAGAAATGATCGAACATCTTATTCTTGACCAAAAATCAACAAAAAGATGAAAAAACAATAAAAATCATGACAAAATTAAGATTACAAAATTTAAAACAACACAAAAGAAAAAGATAGAATTGTAAAAGAAGCATGAATCTTATCAAAATGAAAGTAGAAATGAAAAACAATGGGAAAATGAAATCATAACTACACTACTAATATACAAAAAATCCGAACAACGTTAAAACTTTTCAAGGTGGTTCCACATAATGTTTCAAGTGAGAACCATTAGTGTTGTAGGAGAATAATCGTTCCTGTAAATATTTTAGAATGTAAGAGTTAGTACCTAGGACAAAATCGATTTTGAAAGGAGCCAGCCATAGTTTTTGAAACTTTGAAACAACTGATAGTCCATTAGAGTATATGATTACATCATCAAGGTAAATATGAATAACTTCACCGATCAATTCGTCAAGAGTTATTTGTATAGGTATTTTAAAAGTGGTACTTGCATCAGATAAGCCAAAAGGCATAAGTTCATAAGTCAAGGTACCCCAAAATGTAATAAAGGTGGTTTTGAATTTATCTCCCCCTTTTACCTTAATTTGATTGTAACCGGAAAAAACATCAAGGGCATCATATGTGACCCTACAACTTGTTGCGAAATAATTTCTATGTTAGGGAGAGGAAAATGATGTTTCATAATAGCCCTCTTAAATGCACGAAAGTCAATGCATAATATGATATGACTGATCATTTTATGAATAGGAATCAAATTGAAAACCCAATTAGAATACTTGACCGAAAAGATGATCCCAACCTTCAAAAGTTTTTCCAACTCCTTTCGAATAGTTGCTTCTAGTGCAGGGTTGATAGGTCTTTGTTTTTTCCTAACTGGTTTTATGCCTTCCTTGATGGGAATGGCATGTTGTATGAGACTAGGATCAAAACCATGAATATCCTCATAAGACCAAGCAAAAAAATCTTGAAATTCACCAAGTAGCTTGGCAAACTTCATTTTCTCTTCATCAGAACATTGGGCACCTATTTTAACATTCTTTGGAGACTCGGTTGTCCCAATGTTCAAGGAGATGGTTTCACCCACCTTCCTTTTTGACTCCTCTTCTCTATGTTTCTCTTTATTGCCTACATCACTCAATGAAAATGAACTCTCTAGAGAAGTCAAGCCTTTTGGAATCTTGTTATCTTCTATGGATATAATTTTCTTGGGCTCATAAGGTTCATTTTGAATGAAAGCACAAATGCTCTCATCATTAGGGAAGACTTGACAAGATTCTATATTTTTAGGGATATGTGGATGATATAGATATTGAAAAGGACAATCAGGTTTGTGTGGAAGAAGTTGTCTATTATGAGAGGCTGCAAAAACAACCAATCAATCAGCCATTGAGTTTAAATCCCTCTTAACATGAGTGATGTTGAAACATAATAGGTTTGAGATAAGTGCCCAAAAAGTTTGGGTGTATCGTTTCATCAACTTGTTGGTAGAAGAGAAAATCTTACGTACAAGGTTCACAACAAGCTTAGAATCTCCAAAAACCCAAAGGTGACCACAACCAATATTATAGGTGTTTTCAATGCCTAATAATAAAGCTTCGAATTCAGTGACATTATTTGTGCAAGCAAACTCCAACCTGTAAGAAAAGTTATGAATTTTCCCCACAAGAGAGTACAAGATTATTCTAGCTCCATTACCTTCATTAGAGCATGAACCATCAAAGTGCATGTGACACATACGATCATCCAGATCAAATTGTTCCAAAGGAATGTTATCCTCCTCAACAAAGATGGAATACACCCCTAGATCCTCTTCGATATAGTTCACATTAGGTTGTGGGACACTTTCTATGTAAGGTGAAATCCTTCCCTCTCTAAGGACTATAATGTTTTTACCATTCTGGGGAATGGATAAGTGAGTCTCGTCGAGTGAGAGGTATCCACCCATCAAATCTTTCCAATCTCTTCCTAAGATGATTGAGTAATTGCTTACCGACATATCAATTACCTGAATACTAAGGGTCATCCTTATCTCAGGGTGTGCGCACAAAACTAAGGTCACATCTTTAATCTCGCCTATGGTCGTTTGTTGTATACTATTATAAGAGAATATGCTCCTAGTGTTTTCATTTGTACAAGAAAATCCTAGCTCTTCCATAATAATCTTCGACATCACACTTGGGCCCAAACCTCCATCAATGAGGCAACGATGGGCGATCTTATCCATAATCTTTACAGAAATATAAAAAGGGGGATTTTTTACAAGGTATCTAAAATTATGTACACCTACTTGATTTACATATGAATCCTCTTCATTTACCTCTTCATAGAGATTGGATACAACAAATGCTTTTCCTTCCATGAATTTTTTTAGATGCCTCGTTCAGGGACGACAACCATGTCTAGAAGGGTTGCATCTGCTTTGATGTTGGCCAACTGATTCAGAATATTGTATTTGGAAGAGGGGAGAGGGGAGATAATTACTTGGCTATTAGGAAATTTAGGAACTTGAATAGTAGAAACTGGTGAGGATGAGCTCGGGCTAGAAGAATTGCGAGGAGGATAAAATTTTCCTTTGGGAGCATAAGATTTGTTCCTAGTATTGACAATCATGACATATTTTGGCCCTGCAAAATCTAGGACAACGATGGTAGTTTCTGGCCTCTTACCAAAGATCTTATCTCTCGCACTCTTCCTTACCTCACATGTCGCTTCCTCATGGTGTTCCTCACAAAAGTTACACCAACTTCGAGGCAAGATAGCTTTAGGTTGAAAATTATTTTCAATTGGATTTCTAAATGGGGGTGCAGAAGAGGATGAAGCTCCAGGGGTGAGAGGGGAGACATTTCCTTTTCGCTCATACGCTATCATACGATTATTCATGTATTGGACTAGCTGTAAGAGGGTGGACATGTAAGTTTGTTTAACTAATTCTCCCTGAGGAAGACCTGTTCTTTCAAGTTGTTCCTCATACTCTAAACAAGTATGCAGAGCGGAACCAGGGTTATCAATGGATTTTTCCTCAATCCTATGACGATATGGGGAAGGTAATGCATTGTAATAATGCATCAAAGCGGCTTGGTTCTGAGGTTGAATGAGTTCATGGATTTGATTGTATAACTTAGTGAAACACAAGTTGGAGGACTTGATGGTTTCACCATCCTTATAGGCAATGTTATTGTACTCCCGTAACTACTCAGTTGGGCTTTTAGATTTCCCATAGGTGGACTTGAACCAGTAAACTAAATCCTCCCAAGTAGATAGAATATTAGGAGGAAGGTCAAAGAAATCGTCCTCAACCTTTCCTTCCAAGGAATTGACGAATAAGAGCATGCAAGTATCATTGTCATTGGATCCTATGTTGTGACAAGCATTAGAAATTCCACCAGGTGTTCATTTGTAATGACAGTGTTATTCCTCGAAAACCTAGGAAGATGCTTGTTGAATTTAGGAAGTGGACGAGTAGCAGGTCCTAGGTTAAGAGGAGAACAAACATGCCACGGTGTGGTTGTGGCATCTTCTTAAATTTGGAAAATCCCATACTTTTTGATGACTTTGGTGGGATTGGTGGTGTATTGGACATGGATATGGTGGATATATAAGCTACCAATCACTGATGAAGCTGAAGATTGAGAGGAGGAAGCACTTCCAATGCCACCAGAGCCACCACTAGATGCCATATTATGGATGATAGGTGAGGGAGAGAAAGACAAATTGGATGAATTAGACAAATTTCTCCTTGGAGCACCTTCTTGGGTTTATAACACAACGTTCCTTCTTTCTATTTTAGCAATAAGATTAATTTCAGGTGGTAAGCCTCTTCTTCTCCTAGAAGTACGAGAGTCTAAGGACATGAAAGGAAGGTCAAAGATGAAGGAACAATAAGGTTATTTCTGATTTCTAGGCTGTCTACATCTAGCTTCCCAATGTTATTGGGCACTAATATCTCATTCAATTGTTTCCTATGAATGATTAAGCTCAGCACGAGTATTGGTAGTGTCTAAAATGGTGTTAAACAAATTCAAAGCAATGTTGGTCTGATCTTGAAGACCAGGCTCAATATTGGGCTGCCTTGCAAAAGGTACAATCATTAAGAAATAAAACAGTCAAAGATTCCATAACAGAAAAAAAGATGTATTTGATGCTAATCAAGCATAAAAATTAACTAGAGAGATATCGAAGATCTCCCTAGTATGGTCGCCAAATAAATGTTGAGGAAAATATATGAAATGATCTTACTCAAGCATTTTCAAATCTTACTTGGCTAAAGAAAGATAGATGGGAATATCACCCTATGTTTATAGCCATCAAAAATGTTATCCTAATTCACAAGTATTGTTTACAAGTGCTTAGGTTGGTTTTTATAAATAAAGCTTGCTGAAAAATTCATTATTTATGTGTTTTTTTGAACATAACAAATGTTGAAATAAATATAGAGACAAACGTAAAGACACCAAGTCGATAATCATAACAGATGAGACATAAATAAATCCTTTATTTCATTCCAATTCATCAAAGAATCGTTATCTTTACAAAATTTCCTTGGGAAGTTTTAGACCAAAGTCAAACTTAGACGTCCTCGATGAAACATACAAAAGGACTTCTGACAGAAAAAAAAAAAAAAAAACTGAACTTTAAAAGTTGGATCAGCTTGCCACAGATTGTTGCCCACTTGACTATGCACAATAGCCTTTGTCAGTCATGAAATCTAATTCATCAACAGACAAGTCTACACAGACTATCAAAGATAGATCAACACCTCTGAAAAACAAGTGTATGAATGATATAATTCATCCTTGAATCTTGTTATCTACAATAAGACCCTGCTATCATAAAAAGAATTAGGCTTCTAATGAATTAAGTAATGAATGAAAACTGAATTAACTCAACAAAAACTCAAGAGCAAACCTTAGTATGCTTCTCCTTCTATTCTCCTTTGTTCCTCCCTTTCCTTTTTCCTTTAAGCAAATTAGAATTGGTTGAAGTAGTTGAACTACTTCCTTAGTTAAGTTAACTACAACTCAACAAATGTTTTAGTTAGGGGGAAATGTAATAAATCATAATAAGGTTTTTTTAATAAATAATAACTAGTAGGTGGGACCCCTTGTGACTCCCTTTAGATTTTGACAATCATAACACAAATAGTTAATTAAACAAAACATCCCTTCTTGTGACTCCCATCATCACATTCATATTTGACAATTTATCTCAATGATAATTGAAATTATTTCGAAAATATATTACCCATATATCCAAAAAATAGTGTGTTGTCCAAAATTCCATAATTCAATTGTTCTCAACATTAAAAACAACTTAAAATACATATTTCCCACTCTGGAAAGCAATCTATCCCTTTTTGTTGTTGTCACCTTTTGATCTCTTTGAATTTTCCTTAGGGTGTGTGGAGCGTTTAGGCCTAATCTCGTTGATCACATGAGAGAAATGGTCCCTCAAATTCATGCAGGAGGACACAAATTTATCAGAGTCATTCGAGGGTGAGGAAGGGGCAGCAATGGATTTTCTTTTTTCAGGGGCATGGTGGGCCTTGGTTTTAAACCTTTTTCTCACATGGGAAGACTGAACTGGTGAGTGGATATGGGCATCTTGGAAAATTTGATTGATAGGCGAAGGAGAAGGTAAAGACAAGTTAGGCCAACCACGATGTTGGGAGATTGTCGGGTGGACAATCTCTTTCCATCTGTCATTTTTAGGAAATTCAGGCTATAGTGAGACATGAGGAGGCACGAGAATACCAGGGACCTTTGAGGCTTGGAAGGGAGGCCTTTCAGGCCTAGGTTGCACCACTCCTTTCCAAATCTAGTTAAAAACTCCAACTTGAAATAGCTAGCCTAACTCTTGTGAGTCTGCATCAAAGTGTATGGAGAATCTTGGCCTTCTAAGGCCCCTGTTCCAATTACCTCTTCCTCGGTTACCTCTGTCATGGCTACCTCTACTGAGAAAACTCGGTCCTATATGCATAATTTATTATAAAATAGTTTCTTTAACAACCATACATGACAACTCTTTTAAAATATGAAATAAAATTCGACTCAACAACACATCAGACTCATGTAATCCAATACATACAAATTTTTTAGTAGTTGTCAATGAGCAGGGGGTGAACAAGGGTTATAGGATATGTGAGGGGTTGTAGTGAGCGAAGCAGTGTTAAAATGAGGGGGAAAAGATCATGGTTACTTCTCACAGACATCAAACAATAAACTGTGTTGTAAACAAAAAGAATATATCTCACTGTAATTCATCCTCGTGCGATCTATTTAACTGTCATAATATAGATTTTCCCTTAACTGTAATTAAATTTTAGGAACAGGGATTGGATAATGAATATGGGAAAGCGAGGGGAATTGTAAATAGAGAAAAGTGAAATAATGGTAGGGGAAAAGAGTGGATATTGTTTGAAAAATCAATTAAGTAATCCATAAAATCAATTATGTATTCAATACAACTATTCCAACATCAATTAAAAAATTATTGTGGCTAATTAAAAAATATTGTGTGTTAAAACTTGTTCACTATCCATATTCAATTTCCTTAAAATCTTTCAATTAACACAAAATAATCATACTCAGAATCCTCGTGACTTCACCCATCTTGTTAAAAGACCTTTTATTTATTTTTCATACTTAAAACAAAATCCAAGGAACACATAGTCATTTGTTTCAACTTTGTTCAACATCAAACCCTTAACCATTGTCCATAAATTAATTCCTCAAATAAAACACAAACACAAGATTTTTTAAAAAACATGCTCGATTCCATTGCTTTAACCAATTTAACAATTAAATTGCAATGAAACCATACTATTAAAAAGCCTGTGCCCATCTCTGATGGTGAAAATAAATGATACTATGCATGATATCGATAAATCATACACATTAGATAGCCAGGTCACAATCATCAATACTTCAAATTGCAATAATCCTGAACGAGCAATTAAAACCCACAGTAACAACGACCATCATTTCAATTTATACCATGTTGTAGAAAACATATAGACCAACACATAACACAAAGAAGCATTTATGTGATTGTTATATCAAACCATAAAATAATGTTGAGTTAACAATCCAACTTCCACAACACAAGGAAGAAACAATTGTATGCCCATTATCCTGAAACTTTGTTTCAACTATGAACAGAGGAGAAGAGGCTCCTTACTGGCCAATAAATAACATTGAGAACACGTAGGGAATAACCCTTGTGGTTTTCCCCCAAAAAAACCAGATAATGTTGATATAAATGCAGAGCTCAAGTAATAGAAACCAGCCCTAAAGAAACCTCTTGGCGTAATAGCCATCGTAACCAACTGTGCATATACCAATAACATAAAACAAGCTCAGGACCAGGTGGAGAACGATATGTAGTGACCCAAAGGTGGTTCAAAAATTACACAAAAACCCTGTAACAACAAATACGACCAGGTATGGTTACAAGGAATATGAGGAGATGACCAACAAGTCCAAACCGAATGAAACCCTCCAACAAAAACCCATAGAGACAACAGAGAGCCATCACGGCTTCCTTCACATAGAATAGTCCATGAAATCGCAACTTCAACCATTCCAGAGTGTTTCTATGCAATGAATAACACACAAATAACCATTCCAGAGAAACACTGTGAGTTTACATAGTTGTCAGCCTAAAGAAAAACACAGACCAATACATCACTGAGCCAATATTTATTTCAGAAACAGAGCAAGTTCATGGATGGCGAAAAAAAAACATACCTGTAACCAGATGGCCTTAAAAATGAGAGCTTGGTTGAGCAGTGCCTTCCTTGCCTGAATATCATAGCTTAACCACTACAAAAATCAATTGAACAATTACCAAGCTAGGGTTATGGCCAGTGGGGGAAGTATGGAGTGACGTGCAGTAAATGCACATCACTTCCTTCCTCTCCTCATTCAATTATGTAGTATGCGCCAGCCAGCCAACATTAACACATACCATTAATCCATGCATAGAAACTTGCATACATTACTTGCCAAATTCACCACCTAATATCATATTAACCATTGCCAAAACATACCATAATGTATATCAAGTGCGCCAAGGATGACTCAAATAATCATATAGCCACTAACATAGCTAGTTAGGACTAACAATAATCCTTTTAATTTCAATTTCTCATAGTATAGCATAGCATAGTATAATATAGATTCTCTTTCTTGGATTTTTTCATAGGTCCTTTTTCCATTGTCCTTTGTCACTAACATGTATCTTGTGCAGGTATAAGAATCAAGGTGCCAATAGAAATTGTAATACTAGTTAAGATAATCCATCATGACATGGAATTTAGAGTTTAGAGTAACAAAACCAACACATAACATGCATTATCCATCTACCATTATGTCACAAATAAAACCAATATTTCACCATCAATCATGTAGAACCCTATAAGCATCATCGAACAACAACATAAAATGTTTAACAAGACTATCTTTGATCCTCCAATCTACAAGGGGGTCCCACCTACTAGTATTATATGTCATTATCTTAGTTTAAATAATAGGCTTTTAGCAATACTTTGTGGGTCAAATCCTCGTTGCGATTTTTATCATCAATAAGTGGCTCCTTAGGCCCCCTAGATCTACAAAATCAACTCCAAAATAACTTGCATTCAATACCACAATCCCTACATTTGGGTCAAATAGTGGGCCTACCTTTGGGTCTTCCAGTACTGCTTTTTTTGGGGCTTCAAGTGATGGGTTTGGAAGCATTACATTTTTTTGTCAATTAGCTCTATCATTTGGTGCAACATCTTCTCTAGCATTTGGGAGAAACACAACATTTGGAAGCACTCCATATCATTTTGGTCAGAGTTTGTATTTTGTAACTCAGTCAACAAATCCAACATTTGGCATCCTGAAAATTAGACAAACTTCCTTTGGTGGATAGAATGGAGGTAGTAGGAGAGGAAATGGAAAGAAGAATTTCAAAGGTAGGGGGGTAGGCACAATCATGGTCTTCATTGTGTCTATTGTGGAAAGAATGGACATGAATAAAAGAAACGTAGGATCCCATGTGATAAGATCAAATAAAATCATAAAAAAGGAACATAATGATAATCTCCTAAATCTACTGATTCTGTTATTGCTCATTGCAATATTGGCATAAATGAAGATTTGTTCAAAACTTCATTTTCTTCCTAGGGAGATGCCTAGTTGCTTAAAATTGGTGTTGCTTGCCACATGAAATTTCAGAGAGACTTCTTTGAATAATTAAATGACAATGTATATGCTATGGTAAACTTTGCAGATGTTTCCAGTCTCATACCTACGAGAATTGGCATCATCGGGTTCAAATTGTCTAAATTCCTAAATTTTCTATCACATAATGTTCTCTATATTCTTGAGTTGTCGAAGAACTTGTTGTCTCTTTTGCACATTCGAAAACAATTCCATTATATTCACATGTTTTATGGACAAGTTGAAATAAGGAGGTCTTCCAACAACATGGTCGTCATGACAGTATGGTAGGATGACAACTTATTGAAGAGAAAAGGGACACCTGCACATGCACAGAATTATTCATACATTTCGAACCATGATGAAGGAACATTGTATTCTAGTCTCTTGTGGCATGTTATATTTGGGCACATCAATTATGACAATCTTTGTATGTTGAATAAAAATGGTGTTTCTAGTTTTCCCACCATTCCAAGGAATTTGAAGCAATGTGATGCATGTATCCTCAATAAACATAACAAACATCCTTTTCATGATTCCACTTCAAGAGCACTTAGAAAGCTAGATTTGTTACACTCTAATATTTGTGGCCCCATGCTTATTCCATCTTCCTTTGGTAATAAATATATCATGAATTTTATTGATGACTAAATCACGATGTGTTGAGTTTCTTTGTTGAATTAGAAATCTCGAGCAGTTGAAACATTTAAAAACTTTCATCTATGGATTGAAAATGAAGCTCAATTCGTATTGGCACTCTTCATATTGATAATGGAGGGGAATATACTTCTAACGAGTTTGAAATATATCATCACCAACATGAGATCAAGCATCAAACCATTGTTCCATACAATCCTTAGTAGAATGGTGTCGTAGAAAGAATGAAATGGACTCTCTTGAATATGGTATGTTCAATGTTATTTTTTAAGAATGTGAAGTTGATGTTTTGGGGTGATGCAGTTCTATTTGAAATGTATGTGAGAAACAAGATTCCATATCATTCTACTGGGAACAAGACTCCTTATGAAATGTGGTATGGTTTCATTCCTTCGGTGAGGCATATCAAGGTTTTTGGTTCCACCTGTTATGCCTTAATTCGTAAGGAGAAAAGAAACAAACTTGGTGAAAGGAGTTGAAAGTGCATATTCTTGGGGTACTCAAATACCACCAAGGCATATCATATTTATAATGAAGTAAACAAGAATTTCATTCTTTCCAGAGATGTGATTTTTCTTGAATCCACTAAGAATGACAAAACTATTGAGTGACATCTTGATCATATAGATAGATTCACCCATGTAAATACATATCATGAGTTTGATGATGATATTGCATATCTTGAAGTGGAGATCCCTATCTTGGATCAATCTATGGAATCCCCTTTTGATGTGCCATATCCTCCTCATGTAGAAGATCCAACCACTTCATCATAATAGAAAGTTCAATTAGATTTTGTGATTGAGAGGATTGAAAGGATAAACCTTGATGGGAATGTAGCACCATCTCAAACAGATGAACAACCTAACCCATCACAGAAATGTCCAAAGTGGCTCATAAATATACTTGAAAGTGTTTGTCCCGATGATATTGGTGTAACGTCCCTCTTATTTTATTCAAAAGGATGTGCAAAATATTATATATATATATATATATATATATATATGTATCTTAAGAAAATGACATTAATCAATCTTAACACTAATTATGGAATTATAATCATTAATAATGTCCATAATATATGGCCCTTAATTCAATATTTACTATAGTTTTTTAACATTAAATATCTTTTTAAAAATAAAGGAACATTAAATAACTCCTCAATATAAGGTCATTTAATCAATAGAAATTATTAACCATGCCCCATTCTAGTTACTAATACCATTAGATATTAGAGCACTAATTTTTTTTATATATATATATATAATGTTTATCATAATTGTACGATTAATCCCAGACACTTTATCGATATCTCTTATCAGTTTTCCAAGGACAATTATATTCATTTATCAAAACAATGATAAGATTGTCGTAATAAGCTTGTAGTGGTGTACTCTAGTAAGTTTCTTTCCATTAGAATTGAGATTGACCCACGTCGATCTAAAAATACCTCTTACCAAATAAAATATATGCAATTTGTTTCGTGTCTTGTACCCACACCTCACAACCACTGAGGTATCGACAAGTATAAAATAACTTAATGATGACACCTACCGATATCCTCGCTGACGAGAATATCTCAATGAAAATTTTCTCGTGAGAGTGTAGTCATACAATATTGATAGTTACACGTTTAAACAATCACTTCGCTTCGATGAATATCTGTTACTATTAACATCCACCCACCATTACGCACTAGGTGTCCAACTTGGCGTTTACTCAAGATAGATTCGAGTAAACCCACATAAAAGTAGCAATAATTTAGTGAAAACGATAGCTAGACTATTCAATTGGGTTTAATCAAATGTTGATTAGTAACAACATTCGTAAGATTCCAAGGGGAGTGCCCACGATTTAACTAAGTGAATCACATGTCAACCCTCGACAGGGAGGTATATAATTGCACGTGGGTCCAAATTCTATTATGATCATCAACATAGTTAAGAAGTGTAATCGCTCGATCTTGCATAACTGACCTTCCTCTACACGCATGCCTTGACCTCCCTCTGCACGCATGCCCCCCTCTCCTGAAGAGGCCTCGGGGCCCCTCGATCCCTCTCCCTCTGTATCTTCCAAATATGTCGCAGCCTTTACCTCTCTCATTTCCTTGCTCCTCAAGACGATTAAACAAACCCCTCCAAAGTTTGTGAAAAAACTCGATCAGATCCCTTTGGTATAGGTCCAAGGAAGCTCTAGAACCCCCGCCCTCAAATTTTCAGAACAGGCATTCATTGGACAATTTATAGGAATCTGGCCATCACCGCGGGCTATGGCGATCTAGATTGATAAGAACTGGAAACCCCATATGAAAGGTAACCTCTTTCATTTCCTCTGCAGAAGAGGCTTCTTCGCCTTTGTTTTCGAAGACAAATAAGATATAGATCTCATATTCAGAAGCGGACCGTATTTCATGGGCTCCAAAGGTATGTACCTCAATAGTTGGACTCTTGATTTTAACCCCAAAAATGATATTCCTAATGCAGTTCATGTTTGGTTTTTCCTCCCTTTCCTTCCTTTGCATTGCTGGAATAATGAAACTATCTGATCTATAGGAAACACACTTGGGAAGTTCATAGATCGAGCAAAACCTAAATATGGCCTTCAAGCCTGTGCACGCATTTGTGTAGAAGTGGATCTAGAAAAAGGCCTACCTGAAGCTATTAATCTCACCCTAGATAAATGGAATTACCTGTAACAAGTTGATTACGAACAACTACCCTTCAAATGAAAAATTTGTCATAAGTATGGTCATTTTGCAAAACACTGTCCTAAAGCACCCCCTGAAAGCCCGACTGAAGAATCTGAGCAGTGGCAACAACCCAAAAGGAAAAAGAAGCAGAGGTACGGCACAAACCCTAAAGCCATCCCCACACCTCCCCCTCCTAATAACTCACTTGATCCTGTTCCTTCCGGCCCGATCCCGAACCATGATCCTCCTAGAGAGGAGTTGCCCCCCCTGCTTCCCCAGTCCACC
>JZKD02S1726836.1:289063-330181 GCA_000966675.3 Picea glauca
CACCCTCTCATCAACCCTCTCATCCTAAGGAGGATGATCTAGATCAAAGCTCGAAAGAAAGCTCAAAATCTGATTCTCTTGCTTCCCCCATCAAAAAAGTGGGTAGAAAGTCAAACCTGCATAAAATGGAAGCTTCAGCCAGGAAGGAAATCGAACTTGGGAAGCAAACAACCTTGGATCAGCATGCCAGGAAAGAAACAAGACAGACCAGGAACCAGAGTGGATGCAACCCCCATAAAGGGGGAAATCCTAAACCTTCTAGATGTTAAAAGTGATCTCCTGGAATTGCAGAGGACTAGGGAGTCGCCACAAGCTCTCACTAATACACGATCTAATTAAAGCAGAAAACCCGCAAGTCCTCCTGCTCCAGGAGACAAAATGGAAGGATACTGAAATCCTTCAGGATAGTTGTTACATATGGAGAACATGCAAAGGAGCAATAATCAATGCAAGAGGAGCCTCGTGGGGAATCTACACCCTTTGGAATCCTAATTTCTTCTCTCTTTAATCTAGGCAGTCCATGACACATTGGATTAAAACTTCACTCTTTCATCTTCCAACAGGTAAGACTCTAACTTTCATCAATGTTTATATGCCTGCTCTATACAATGAAAAAATTGACTACTGGTCCTCCCTCCAAAGTCTCAAAGATAGTCTTGACCTCAAAGATCTCATAATAGCTAGAGACCTAAACACTACTCTCCATCACAAGGA
The DNA here is from genome assembly GCA_000966675.3 of Picea glauca. Taxonomy (NCBI): domain Eukaryota; kingdom Viridiplantae; phylum Streptophyta; class Pinopsida; order Pinales; family Pinaceae; genus Picea; species Picea glauca. Next base: position 289,778 of record JZKD02S1726836.1, read on the forward strand.
AAAAAAAAGGGGGAACTCTAGTACGGGACCCCTCTCGTGAGCATCTCGAGGATCTTATATCCTCCTTTCACCTTCTAGATGTAAATCCCTCTAACGATTGCTTCACTTAGTCAAACAGACGACTTAGACCGGGGCACATCGTAATAGAGAAAAAGAACAAGAAGCAAAAAATAAGAAAATCAAGGAAATGGAAGAAAACAGAGTGGTACTTGAAGAGGGGCCTATCACTCATTCTCTTCTCCTCAAAGAGTAGCAAGACTTCACAGAATATCAAAAAATCCTCCATGAGGAAGAGGAAACATGGAGGCTTAAGTCTCGAAGTCTCTGGCTAAATTTAGGAGACAAAAATACAAAATTCTTTCAGAGACAAACTAAATCTAGGCTCCGGGGGAACAAAGTGAAGGAAGTCACGAAAGAATATGGCACAAAAACAGATGACTTCCACCACATTCAAGCAGAAGCCAAACTCCATTTTGAAAGACTTCTAACTGAGGACGGTACTGCAGATCTCAACATCCAAGAGAATCTACTGCTAAACATCCTGAGCGCTATCAATCGGGAGGATAACAACAAGATAAACCAGGAAGTTACAGAAAAAGAGCTCCATGAGGCCTTGTTCCAGCTTCACCCAGACAAAGCTCCAGGACCAGATGGTTCAGTGCGCATTTTTACCAAAAGGGTTGGCATATAATTAAAAGAGATCTCCTAAGGATGATACAATATGTTCAGAAATCCACAAAGTTGGGGGGCAATACAAATTCCATGTTTTTGGCCCTTATCCCAAAGAATTTGAACCCTTCCTCCTTCTCCAGATTTAGACCCATCTCCCTCTGCAATGTCTCTTATAAGCTCATAACTAAAGTCATAGCCAATAGAATCAAACCTCTCCTTTATAAACTCATCTCTCCAAACCAAAGTGGATTTGTTGAAAAAAGACAAATGATTGACAACATTATATTGGTTCAAGAATCAATTCACTCCAGCAGGGATCGAGGAGACCAAGGAATGATTATCAAAATTGATACGGCCAATGCTTTTGACAGGGTAAGGCACTCATTTTTGCATGCAGTTCTAAAGAAATTTGGTTTTAGCTCTGGTTGCATAGCTTGGGTCTCAACTTGTATCTCCTCACCGTGGATAGCCCCTCTGATCAATGGATGTCCGACAAGCTTCTTCAAAATCTCTAGAGGGCTAAGGCAAGGTTGTCCACTCTCCCCCCTCCTCTATATAATCATGGCCGAAACTATGGGTAGGCAATTGGAAAAATATCAAACCTCCAAAGTCATTCCAGGCATCAAAATAGCTCGAGGGGTGAAGAGAATAAATCATTCTCAATTTTTTGATGACACTCTCCTCATTGGAGGAGCCTCCATTGTCATGGCCAAGAGATTCAAAACTGCCCTGGAAAATTTCACCCAAGCATCAGGAGCTCTCATAAATAGTGCCAAATCCAATGTTTACTCTTGGAACAAGCCTCTAAGAACTGCTCGCCTAATAGAAAATGTCTTTTGTTTCCCTCTTATTGAAAAATGGAAAACCTTCAGATACCTTGGCATCCCAATTTGTCTCAATTCTCTTCCAAACTCAGCCTGGACTCAAACTCTCGAAAATCTCAAAAACAAATCGGAACATTGGGTAGCCTTTTGGCTCAATTTGATAGGACGTACAATGTTAATAAAATCAGTTCTTTCTTCTCTCCCCATTTTCCAATTCTCCTCTCTTCTTGCTCCTCAAACTGTCAAATCTTCAATTTCCACTCTTCTACATCATTTTCTCTGGGAAGGAGGGAAAACAGATAAGAAAAAATTCCATCTAATAAAGTGGGACATTGTAAAGCATCCCGAGGAAAATGGAGGTCTAGGCATCAAGGATCCAACGCTTACCAACTTGGCAATGGGAGAAAAAATGATTTGGAACCTTGTTCCGGGAGGGAAAGACTAGTGGAAGCAAGTTTAAAAAAAAAAAAAATCTAGCTTGGGACAAGCTCAGATGTTTAGATTAGCGCCACTCCCTGAACAAAGGATCCCCAATAGGGAAGCTCCTTTCTGCCTCCATCCCTCTCATTCAAAGCCAGCTCATCTGGATACTTGGAAATGGTCGAAATATTCTCATAGGAGTAGATAGTATCATGGGTAAGCGACCTCTTTGGAAACATATGCATCTACGATCACTTATCAACTGGCTTGATATGCAAGGAAAAAATCATATCTCGAACATTTCCTCCTAGAACATAGACACGGGAGACTGGATAGGATGGAATTTGCCAAACATTCCAAGCAATATTCAAGATGCAGTGCATCAGATACAAACTCTGCTAAAAGGTTGTGCCCCCATACATATCACCTTAAAAGACTAGAGAGGTTGGGGAAACAAAAATTACTCTGTTAAGAAAGGGTACTCACAACTCCTCTCCCAAAAGATTTTCCTCCCGAAAGATAAAATGTGGAACTCTCTTTGGACCAATGATAATCCACCCAAAGTAAATTCCTTTTGCTGGATTTTAGCCCATGGTAAACTGCTAATAGGAGAAAATCTGTTGAAAAGAATTATTCATGGGCCCTTCAGATGTGAACTATGTGGCAAGGCGTTGGAAACATCTCAGCACATCTTCCTACTTTTCCCGTTCACTATCACGGTGTGGAAAACAACTCTTCAAAGCCTCCATTCGAGAATCAGATGGTCGGTCCAGCCCATAGATCTTTTTTCAGATTGGGCCTCCTGATACCAGGGCACCTTCAAGAATAACCCTCTCTTCAAAGCCTTTTTTAAAGCCTTACCCAAGTACATTTGCTGGAAAATCTAGCTCGCCAGAAACCAAATCATCTTCTCCAACCTTCGCTCTCCCCCTGATCTGGTAGCTAAAAAAGCCGTAGACCTCCTTGCTGAAGTTTTTCTTTCCAAACCCAAATCTTTCCCTTTCACCCCCACCTCCACTATCGAATCGGATTGGATCAACTCCTTTTTCCTCCCCCCTCTCCCTCTTCTCTTCCTCCTCCTCCCTCTATATCCACCTGGCAACTTCATGAAGATATTGATTATCTTTGTTGGCGAAATAAGCAACAGAACCACATCCTTTATTTTGATGGAGCCTCAAAAGGAAACCCCGGGGTGGCAGGAGCGGGAGGGGTGATCATTTGCCCACGAGGAAACCAAGTGCTATCCTTTCGTTGGAATTTGGGCATTGCCACGAATAATCAAACTGAATCATATGCTCTGTACGAAGGAATTCATCTCGCCAAAAGCAGGAACATACACTCCCTTTCGGTGATTGGGGAATCCAAGATAATCATAGGGTATGTTCGCAAAGGGTCTCACCCCACAAATTTACACTAAAAATCCATCCTTCAAAGAATTTCGACATTTATCAAGCTCTTCCACAATATCTCCCTCTTTCACATCCTCAGATGGAACAATCATCTGGCAAATGCTCAAGCGAACCTGGAAATTGATCTCGATCAAGGATTGTTAGTCGTTAACGCAATTTCTCTCTTCACGCCAATCCCATGACTTTAGACACCTGACAACTAGCTCCTCATCCCACTCAGCACATCGTCTGGGCCACAATGGTGGTCAAGGTCTGGACAATTCATCCTTTCATCCTCATAGTGACACCTACCCAACCTCCCTCTCACCTCAGCATGTGGCCTCACAACCCCCTCCACATGCCACCTCCACCTACCCCCTCCACATGCCCCCCCCTCCACACGTCCCCTCCATACGCCCCCCCCTACCCTACCTCTCGACTACTTGGCACACGATCCTCCTCAGTCTGCGTCCTGTAACCCCTTTTCTTTCCCTCCCCTAGCTTGGGAAGTCTTTTCGGTGTACGTTGGATAGCTCTCAAGCATGGAAGAGAAAACTAGAGCGAGGCAAACATGTTCAGCATGACGTCCAGAATGTACTGGGCATTAACTCCAGACGAGGTGAAGGATCCCAACATCAAAATCGATCATGGCTCCAATTCATGGAAAATCCTGAGAAATTGGTTAAGTTCCCTGAATCAAATGAATATGAGGGAGCATATCATAGCAAGAGAGGTCCACCTTGCTGGCAAGACCATTCCTATGAAGAACAGAGTTGTGTCTACTGCTTGTAAGCGCACTAGTACCTGGTTTTTTCAGTTGGATAAAGCAGGAAATTCAGTCAAGATGAATAGGCAAACACTGAGAATGGTTCCAGTGGAAGAACATGAAGAGATGGTAAGCACGGTCCAGACTCTTCAATTGCAACTCAGGGCTCTCTCCACACAGGTTCTTTCAATCACGGAGATTACCATCCAGCATAGGAGTGAACAACAACGAAAAAGAGACAAGTGTGAAGCGCTCAGACAACAGATAGAGGCAGTCAAATTCACGGTCGGGCATGCGTCACCCACTCCCTCCCAAAACACTTATATCTCATATGAGGCCTCTTCTCCGGGACTGTGCCCTCAACTGGACCTTAACCTATGGCCTCCAATAGAGGCAGACTCCACCGCATCGGACCATAACAAAATTTAAATGCATGCAGTCTTTTTTCAGGCTACTACTAGTTAGTTTCTGCATGGTTTTTACCATCGATACTCAAATAGGCTTTAGCGTTTTAGTTAGCGCCACCCTTGCTCTCCATTTCCTTCATGGAGAATTCAGGCAGGTGCATTTTGATTTCTGCAACTTTTATAATAAAGACTCTATACTCTGCCTGCATTTTTTAGTAGCCTTTTAATATATTTTTACCCAGTTTTTCTTATAAAAAAAAGAAGTGTAATCCGGCCAAGGGATTCCATAGTGATAACACCAACTCTAGGTGTCATTAAAATATAATTATAGTGAAAAGGGAAACAAATGTCAATCTTATGTTATGGATGAATTGACACACATAACAACAATTTCGATGTCACAAGTCAGGACAAAAGTCAAGTCACAAGAAATAACAGGTAAATGCCAACATGGTCTTGTTATTCGATAATTAAAACACATCAAATCAGTTAGGCCCGAGGAAAAATAAAAATGAAGTTGTCACTAAAGATGAGATATTGTTTAGTTAAGACCAAGAGAAATTTGGTTGTCTACATCCTTCGTACTGTGTTTCTATAGTGAACGTTTATGCCAAACATCTTCAAGAATAAAACAATAAGGAAGTAACTTCTATGAATGAGCAGACTAATCGTAGGTCTGCACAAACAATGAGTAGATAAGAATAACTTGACTACATGTTTCAATAACTAGAGTTATTCGTTGTATAACGATACTGCTCCTAGGTTGCTCGAATTTATGATAACTAATTATGTCATAATCACCATATCAAATCCAATCAATTAGACAATAAAACTAATGTTGTTAACACAAATTAACCAATCTCAAATTGTAATTTTCTAAGGATATTGAATTCAACGAATTTAGGTAATCCCAACGTTGACAAGGGAAATGTCGGTTGTACCCTGAACATAACGTATTCATCCAAAACTTCACTCTTGTACTCATCTATTTATTCATCAGTCGAGAGGATTCAATATTCTATTTGGTGTGTTTAACTGAAGTGTAATAGTATGAGGCAATGATAACGACACAATTGTTTCATGTCTAAACCTAATACTCAATAATTTTGAGTCAAAGGGATCTCCTACAGTTTCGACAGAGCATTGACTACTATACAACCTCGGCTAATAAGCCACTGAAAGATAAGGTATGAATTTCTCGTAAAACATATTTAACTACAAACATTGTAAACAAGAAAAAATCATGAGTCAATATAAGAGGTTAAAGGAAAACAAGACATGTGTGGGATGTGAATCAGGCGTTGAAACATAAAAACTTGGATTGTTGGTGTTGTGTGGAGAGTAAGAAGAGAAGGCCAAGATCTTTGGTAAGAACACAAAAATTTAGCATTCTGACTCTAATCCCTTTCAACTCTTCTATAGGGTTAGATCAATCAATTAGCGTGTCCATAGGTAAACATGTCTGGTAGTTCTAGGAAAAATATTTAGAGGAGCGACCGACCTTACCCATAAAGTGGTTGCACTAGCATAGACCACTGGTAGCAATAATATAGAACAAAGGATTTTACTCAACTGGCTACACTATTAGAGTCACCTTTCAGGCGTAAAGAACCTATTGAATAAAAAAATTTATAATGTTCATTTGTGATATGACATTCAACACATAACAACAGAATTTAACAATTACATCCTCAGTTGACGATTCCTTTAATATTGATTTACTAGTCATAAAGTTATTCAAATTCAAGAACCTAACTATCTTTTATAGAAAATATTCCCTCTATTCTATCGTTCGAAGTAGGAATTTTTTTAAGAAAAACATATATAATACACAAGATTAATATGTATGCTCAGTCTTCAAACAATGTATATATACTTAACAATACATATTTTTACAAGAACAATTTCAAATTGACTCTTTACATAATAACATAACCAATAATAAATACCATGACCCAAGAGTGTTGATATGTGAGAATGATCTTGAATCTAGAACAAGCTTGTGCAACGCCCTTTTCTTCTTTTCACTTTCTAATCCCAAGACTTCATCGGTACCTCATAGTCAATGATAGGGGTACTCTTCTTCCCCCTTAGTCCACCGAGATGCAAAGGGGTCACACAAAGAAAACAAAACTCAGATCCAAGCTATATCAAGTGTGTCCTCTCAAGGAGAGGCATCCACCTCTTGCACAATCTTGCAGCCAAACTCACACAAGTAAACTTAGTCAATAGAAATTTTGACAACATTTCATACATATAGCAATAAGGTTCCTTTCCTTCTTTCTCACCTTTATTTTATAAAAATATTTGGTTTGACACTTGTCTTCTCATTCACAATTAACTAATATTTAATAATTAAATTAGAGATTATGCACCCCCAACACATGTCACACTTTCCCCAAGTTACACATGTTTTTTCATTTTTAATAAAAAAAAATTATGCATTTTCCCTCACATACACAATTAGTTCCTAAATTTTCTCCTAGTTGTCCCTTAGTTCCCAATTTTTCTTTTATTGTGGCTCCTAACTAATTTATAGTTGGAGTTTGATTAAGACTCTTCTCTTAGTTAGGCTTTAGAGTCTAGATTGACTTAGGATACTAACTCTATGTTGACTACCCATTCTCTCATGAATATCTTTTATTTTAATTAAAATTCATTTTTATTTATTTCATGCACACATTGTGCACATGTCTATATTTTTATTCCTATTCTCCCTTTACTAAAGTTTATTTAGTTTAATTCCCTTAACCCATTTTATAAACTTGATTAGTCAAAACATCTAGACTTAGACTTTTGGTATGTTTTCTGGTTTATAACTAAATAAAATTTCATATTCTTTTCTCTAACAATGTCTAAGTATTCATTTTATTTTCTTCTAGATTTTTATTGACTCAATTTATTCAGGAGATGTGCCCTTCAAGATGCACCTTTTTGCTCCAAGGGTGCCACTCATCGTTGACTAGTTTGGAAGTTTTATGATGCATGGAGTCAATACTCCACTTGTTGACCTTGTGTGAGACTAAGGGATTACTGAGGAATAAGGTATCTGTCGTATTGTGCGCCCCTCAGAAATCCTTGTGAGCGACTGTCTCAGTCTACCCTCATGACATAGTGAACCTTTTCGGGACAAGGTAGTTGTTAACCTTTAGTTTAATTCATGGTGGGAGTGCTAGTAGGTTGTGACAGGGGCGTTGCCACGCCTCTCCCTCATCGATCTGATATCTGTGCATGACCCCTTTACTCCATATGTGAGTTGGATTAGAAAGCATCGCCATGCCTGCATCGAATGAAAAAGATAACATCAATAAATCATATATATGAAATACATAACTGAAATCATCATATAACACATGTGTAATAAATCAAGTACTCATAACCAAAGTAAATAATCAAATCCCTGACTCAATCCGGATTCCAAGGAAGTGTGTCGATGTCATCAACATCCTCCTCATGCCGTGCTACCTACACACTCAAGAACTCTCATCATAATACATGTCAATACTATACATCAATATAAATAACATATCAATTACAATACTCAAGCATAACATAAGAATATAAACCAAACTGATAATCATAATGTACCATGTTTTAAACCGGATCACTTTCTTACAAGTGTCCTCAAGAATAAGTCAATGTATGAATGTGATCAGTGAAACTAGATGTTACATACACCCCCTCTTGTTTTAACTTTGTCCCAAAGTTTGTACTATCTAACAATGAAAGCAATAAACATAACTGAGACTAATATATATATCCATCTATCAAAATAAATAAGGAAATGGTTGACACATCCCATATGCGTCCTCCCAAGTAGAAGAATGTGGATTATAACTATCCCACTTGACCTTGACATGATCGACTATTCGACGTTGTAGTTGTCAAGTGCGATGGTATAGTATGTGGATTAGATCTGCTATGAGAGCACCCTCATCCGATACCTGCAAATAACTCATTTCAATAACATGTGATGGATCTGAAATATAATGACGTAAAACTGAAACATGAAACACATCGTGCATACGCCTAAAATATTCAGGTAAGCCTAGTCGGTAAGCCACAGGTCCTTTATTTTCTACAACTTCGAAAGGACCCACAAAACTTGGAGAGAGTTTATCTCCCTTTCCAAACTTAATTGAACTCGTATGTGGCTTCACTCGCAAAAACACTTTATCACCAACCTCATAACTACGGTCAATATGATGCACATATGCATAAATATTTTGTCGGTATTGCACTTCTTTAATCGTTTGCCTTATGGATTGCTTTTGATCTTCCATTTCTTGAATCATTTATGGTCCCAACATGACCCTATCCTCTAGTCTATCCCAACTCAAGGGTGTTTGACATGGTCATCCGTAGATAAAATCAAAAGGTTCCATCTTTATCGAACTCTGACAATTGTTGTTGTATGCAAATTCTACCAAAGGTAAGAACCCTTCCCAACGTTTATGTTGGTCCATCACATACATTCGAGGCATATCCTCTAAAATTTGATTCATTCTTTAGATTTGTCCATTTTTTTCGGGGTGATATGATGTACTGAAATTCAATTGTGTTCCCAAATCCTCTTGGAAGCTAGTCCAAAAACGTCTAGTGAATACCGATCCTCTATCAGATACTATCTTCCTTGGTAAACCATGTAGTCTTACAATTTCGTTAGCAAAAATTATAGCTATGTCTAGTGCTTGATACGTCGTACAAACTGGAATAAAATGCACACTTTTTTTCAAAGTGTCGATGACTACAAAAATAGAATCATGTCTCCTTGTCTTCAATGGAAATCCAATAATAAAATCCATCGATATGACTTCTCATTTAGATTCAAGAATCGCATGTGGCTGTAATAATCTTGTTGGATACCTATGTTCAACCTTCACTTGCTGACATTCAAGACATATTTCCACATAGTTAACTATATTTGTCTTTGTTCATTTCCAAAATAATAGTGGTTTAAGATTTTCCTTCATCTTCGTGACTCCAGGCTGAGCGATATACACCGCTCGATGAGATTTGTTCAAAATTAAATTTCTCAATTCGTCATTTGGTGGCACATAAATTCTTCCATTATACCTTAATATCCCATCATTGTCCAAAGAAAAATCCTCATATCTAGGTATCATCATGGTATCTCATCTGATATTGTATTTTACTTCTTTGTACCAGTCGTCATCAATCTGTAACGCTAAAATATTTTCTCAAAGATTCATCTTTAGTGGTATAACTGATAAAATGTGTGGTCTCCGACTCAACACATCTACTACTCTGTTAATTGTTCCTTTAATATATGTTATCTCAAAATCACACTCACATAAAAGTTCCAACCAACGCCTTTGTAGCGCGTTCAAGTCACTTGGAGTAAAAATGTGTTGCAATCCACTATGATAAGTTTTCAGTTTGAATTTTCGTCCAATGAGATAGTGTCTCCAAACTCTTAAGGCATAAAAAATCACTAGTAATTCCAAATCATGGGTTGCATAATTCTCTTCATTCCTTCTTAGTTTCCTTTAAATGTATGCGATCAGTCGACCATCTTGCATTAATACTCTGTAACGTCCCCGACCATCCATGTCGGGCCACGCTATGCCAGAGAACTCTTACGTTCTCTCTGCGGAACATTCTGTAACATACCCAGTATCCAACTGAGTTATGCCACACAAATTTTCTGAACTGCATGCAATAAAAATATACACACACAGAAATCTTGCGGATATATATATATACATACATAAAATGTAAACAACCAAATACACATGTAAATGCATGGATTCACACTAAAATAACAATAAATGTATACATGCATCATATACAGGAAATACCCATAAATATACGGATAGCCATAACCATACATATGATAACCCATAAAAATAATCACGTAAATAAGAATGCAACATATAAATTTATCACACAATTGACACTTATATTGGTAAGAATGTCACCAACTGCGTGCATACCTTCCACTAACCTCCCAGCCTTGGACCACACTGTTCATCACTCTCAACAGTGAGTCACCCCCAAGCTGGGACTAAACTCCACTCAGGTAAAGGGATTCCTAACCAGGCTAAAGGCTCATAGACAATAGGAAAGACTTCGTCTCAGGTGCCAACTCAAACTAACAACCTACAATCCCTCATTCCCCACATGCTTGTCCCACTCTAGGAAGTGTGCCCCTTCTCTGCTCAACATTCCTTCAACTACCCCACTTCCTTTCCGGGCTTCAACAATAGGCTGGACAGGAAGTCTCAGATCCTTGTAGCTACAGTTTAGCACCTTCAGGAAATCAACTCCCAAAAACTCTCTCACCCAGAGAGAAATTAATCACAGGCCTAACAACCCGCCTCTTCAATATCCCACAGGCCTGACAACCCGCTTCTTTAGTCCAACTCCCAAGCTAACCAGATACACCAACACAGAATGGCTATGGATAAAGGTTTAGGTACAGTCATGAAGATATGAAAGATAGCTCAATGGGTGTGTGCATGCTCATGGATGATTGACTGGTTGACAAAATGATCAAAGGAATCATGGGAAGAATGATGGAAAAAGATGGGAAAATGAACTAAGTCCCAACAATATGTATGCATGTCCCCAACTTGACACTTGTCCTGTTGGGAGCTACTTTGGCCCACTTGTACCCAACGTTAGAACCTAGGATAAAATAATTACCCATACTTTATGATTTAAGAAATATTAATATAATATTCTTTTTTGGCTTAAACTCCCTATCTTAGCCCTTTTCCTTAACTTTTAGCCCTACCCTTTCCCTAACCAGTGGATTTTAGTCCCCCATCTCTTTTATCGTGGTCGGTCTGCACGCAACGATGAATTTGATATTAATTGTGAGATATATACATGTTACGAGGGAAAAACTCTCTATGGCTAAGGGTAAACCATATTAGACATGTATGAAGGAAGAAATCAACTCAATTCCATTGTATGATATATAAACTAATGTGCAAGATAAGAGAGAGGCCTACCTCAACCCAACATTCGATGATGTTCCACCATTGAGCACTTTGACCCAAAGCTTTATACCTGCAACAAGTTCTCAACAAACAAGCAGAGCAAGTACATAGTGATACTATAAAGGGGTTAGCACATTAGATAACATAATCCATTAATAAACATTACAAACATGCCCATGGATAATAATCATATATTTGCATGATACCAATAGGACAGAAAAGGAGTATTTATATTAATAATTTATCAATAGAAGTGACAACATTACAGACTTCTGTGTCGGCATGGTTCGAAACCAAGAAACCAAGTTCCTTCCAATTGGGCCTCCACCACTTCAATCCTCCACCAAAGGAAATCTCAAAGGAGAGAGACAATGAGGTTCTCTCAACAATAGGGAAAGAGCTTGGGGGCTCGACATTGTGTTCAGACTTGAGGGACAAAGGGATGCAAACTCAATATGAAGTAATTTCTCTAGAGTAACTTTGCTCTCAAAGTTGAATGCTTTCTCCTCTTTTCCATAGCTCGGAATTGTGCTTTTATAGTCTTCAAAATGAAACTAAAGGGTTGATTCAGAACATTTCCAGTATGTGGAAGGATAAGGATCAAAGATCTCTTCTCGTGACATGGAAAACCGACTCCATTTTTGTATTTTCTAGCACAAATCCCAATGTACGCAGGTTGTGGTGGAGTAGCCTGCGCATACGCATGTTGTATAGAAGATAGGGCGCATATATGTGGAAAAATGTGTATTTTTGGCTCTAGATTCATCAAAAAGGGATGACAAGTATGCATAGGGAAATGGAAAAGGCCCTCTTTGAAAGATAGTAATGGTGAGGCAAATCTTGCTATAACAGATGCCCCCTAATGTGTTAGATCAGAGGAGTATCTGTGATGGCCGAAATACATTATAAATAACTCGGGAGTGGAGTGGTAGAGAACCAGCTGGACGAACTCGATTTCTCATTACATTTTGTACTGACTTTGCATACATGGTTGCCAAGAATACAATGCAAATCCATGTGGAAAATATACCAAATAAGTTTCTGTGGCCATGAATAGGAAAATACAAATGCGGTTACATGCCAAAAGATTTCATAGTCATGAACAAGGCCTAGTGAAACCAGTCCCAAAATAAATTTTGAGATATTTGTATACCATGGAGTACAATCGGATCTCCCATGATCACTGAAGTCAAATAGGGGTTGGTCCAATTCAAGGGAAGAAACAAATCAGGAAAGTTGCGGCCACATAGTGATGTCTTCAATTCTTCTACACTATCCACCAAGGGTGAAAGTCTACATCATGTGAATAAAGGAGTTGAGGTTGAACTTAATGAGACATCGTTTGATTACCGATCATTGAGGTATATCATTAACAAACACGAGACAACCTACCAATAATGAAAGTAGGTATCAAGGCACCGAGTACATTCTTACAAGTGTGAATAAAGGAGTCGGTGTCGAACACTTGAGGAATCCATTGATCAAGAGACATTGATGTATTCTGATCTGTCAATGGTGAGAGAGCCTGCCACTAATGACTGCAAGCCTCAAGGTACTCATAAAACTCTATGTCTCATATCCAAAATAAATGAGCTGAAGTCGATGGAAAGAGACTCGCTGAAAGGAGAGCATTAAGGAATCTCTCATCACTCAGCACGAGGAACAAGGTATGAGCTTCATGATTTGGTGGAGATCAGACGAAGAACATGTTCATGAACCAACGAACCTGTGCATATTTCACGTGTACCAAATCCAAGCAGTATATGAAAAAGACCCTTTGATTAGCAGCCAATGATGAAAACTGCTGACAAAGACGAGGAAAACACCAATAAGGCTAATGGAATCCAAGACACTGCACGAATCACAAAGTGTGAATAGATGTCTTGCCTTCGAACACAAGGGAAACCACCCAGTCAGTGACCAATGATGAAATTTTGATTGTTGGGTTCAAGGTGACCTACCGATGATGCAAGTAGGGACAGGGTGCATGATAAGACCATAGTATCATGTGATTCTGAGACAAACTAAGGGTATGGCTGACATGCAATGTCAAGATTTCTGAGGAGTGGCCGACACAGGTTGATAGAATTCCTTTGAACAAGAGAATGAGACATATGGTGGACTCTAGCAGCATAGACTCAATGATGTGACTATTAGATGCAGGAGGCATAAAAAATGTTCTCTATAGGGACTGGAAGAGTAACCAGTCGGTAGAGAAAACTATGTAATGAGATCATCTTCCTAAGGCCATGCTTAACCCAAAATTATGATGACACAAGGACTCAATAATTTTGTGCTTTGTTCAAAGGTGACATGACTACTACCCATTATAATATAGTACTTCCTTCCCGCCCATATTTTTTTGTTTTTTCATAACAAATGAATGCTATGATACAGATGAGGAAATGAGTGTCACAAGTAAGGAAAACTAGTTCTAGCAGTGGAATGTACCTATGCTCAATGCAAGGAAATGCATGTGGGAGATGGACACTCGGGGTGATGTTCCCTCTAGGGTATAGGGTGTCAAACGGAGAAGGATATAAACAAGGATTTGCTTGGTTGAGGATGCCAAAATTGCTTAGGTAATGGTTTATAATGCAAAGCGAGAACCGGCTAAAGACTCAATGTTGCAAGCGAGGGCATGAGATGCAATCACAACTTAATGCCAAAAAATATCCTTTTTTATGTCTTTTAGTCTACTTGGTGTGAAAAAGGGCTAAACTTGTGCCAAATAGATGTATTTTCAAATCCAATCTACAAGTGTGAAAAAGACAAGTTCACTTGGCAATCTTTTCTATTTTTTATAAAGAGTCGGAAAAGAGATTAACTAAGAGTCATGACCTTTCAAATCTAATTTAATGAGTGTGAAAGGGACAAATCACTTGACAATATTTTTAGTTTTTTAGACGAGTCGAAAAAGAGCTCAACTAAGACTCATTTTTGGGAGTCCGCGGGGAATAAGGATGCATGTGCATGAATGAGAAATGAGGCCCATCATAAAGTCATGTATCGAATTATAATGGACTCCTGGTCCTAAGGAAAAACTCGGCATGGGAACCAAATGACAAAGAGGATCTAACTAGGGTGCCCATGTTTGGTAAGTCTCTACCATTTATTAGCGACACTATTTATAGCATACAGGAGGTTCTTTATCACAACAAATGGGTTCGTACCTAAGGCGTGAAAAGTGATAGTTGAAGGATAATGCAAATATGCACGATGGAGTGGATACCTATCCTATATGCTAGGTTATGAAAATACCTGCTCGAGGTGACGAACGACCAATCATGATGTTGAAATCTGGAAGAAACTTGAGTCAAAACTAAAAAAAGAAATCTCAAAACCACTCTTGAATTAGTCCATTAGGTGAAAAAATAGCATGAAACTATATAAAGTGGGTAAAAATAGCTTATAAATAGTAATAAAATAAAAAATTACTATATCATTTTGATTTTTACCAAAATAGTGCAATTTGGACCTAAATACCTCCAAGATTCAAATGACGATTGCGAGAGAATCAAGCAATGAAATCACAAACCATCTGGATCAGGTAACTCTTCATCTCATCCTCTTCAAATTCAATGGATTAAATTTTTGAATTAGGTTTCAATTTTTTAGTTTTTGGGGGCGTAAATTAGGATTTTCGGTATACACGGGTTGCCTTTGTTGAGGTTGCATGTACAACAATGTATACGCTCCTGTGTGAACCACAAGGAGCATGTATTAATCCCTGCATGCAACTGTGTGCAAAGAAATCCGCGTATAGGTATGCAAATGGCCAAAAAGAGGGGTTCTAACTCAAAAATTGATTTGTTTTTTGCAGGATGGTCCTAGATTGGAGAGAGCGATAGCATGAGGAGGTAGATGCATTTGTGGATCGATATCTGATGGCTCAAGTGGCTCTAAAAATATGTGGCTTGTACAAATTTTGGGCTCTCAAAGGAATGAGGACCCAAGTGAGGTTGTTTGAGATGTTGGTGGGTTACTGGGACCCTGATAGCGAAAGATTTATCCTTGATGGACAACCATTGAGGATCGAAGTAGAAGACATCTACTTCTTTACTGGCCTATCACGCCAAGGGAAGGTTTTGAACCTCAAGTCATGCGCAACAGGGAGTGGGATGAAGATAGAGGAGTATATCGATGCCCACTGTGTAGTAGGGACTCCCAAGGTGGGAAGCCAAGTCCCCATCTGGGAAATAAGTAACCTCAGTTTGAATATCATTGTGCTCGTGCTTACCAGGTTCATAGGTTCGACCTCATTGCATCAAGCATCGAGATCACTTATGTTTTACGCGGTAGAGTGTGATAGATCCACTGTCTATGATTGGTGTACCTCACTGCTGGCCAATATGAAAGGTCAGTTGACAGAGTGAAAATAGGGGAGTAAGTAAAACTTTGGGTTTGCCTCTATTATTTCCAGTTTATTTTTCAAGAAAGTTTCAGGTCTGGGACCTATAGTGGAGATCCTTCCTAAAGGACCACGCGATCCAGCCATGGCGCGGTGGATCAAGGTCATGAGACGACAGGGGGGAGGTAGGGTATCAACACCCTACAACGATGATTTTTTCTTCTGGTGGCGACGAAAATTCATTTCTCTGGACGACTATTCCTATGAGGGGATCGATTTCAGAGGAGATCCAAATATTCCAGTTCTAGCAAGGGCCACCTATGGTGATATAGGTAACAAGTTTTTAAATATTTCATTTTTTTTTTTGTATTTTTGTATTTAAGAAACATTTTTTTGTTGTTGTTGTTGGATGGTGCTTAAATATTAACTAGACACTTTTGTAATTGTATACGTGGGTCCGCGACGACTAGAGGGATTTCTTCGACATAGATGGAGGAACCAAGGAGATGAGGTGGCGGGAGGAGAAGTGGAGAGAGTCCTACAAAATGTGTAGGGCAACCTGTCTCGTTTGACACAGAGGATTCCTATGGTTCAAGTAGAGGATATACCTGAAGCCATGCAACAACAGGTGGTTGGTGTACCTAGAGTGTGGGTACAACTCTTCTGGCGTCTCACAAATGTTGTGGTTTTCTACCATGACACATATCCAGTGCCACAGGCGTAGATGTTGTGGGATATGTATATCGGTTGTATATGTGTATTGAGGGTTTTAGCCCCAATTTTGTAATATAAACACCATATTTTGAAATATATAAAAAGGGATATTCGACTTTACTTATATCTTACAATGTGTACATTGATTTAATGGTTTTTTTTGCTTTATTAATGTGACAAATGCCAATCTAAAATTTAATTAGCGTAGGCATCAGATACATGATTAGAACTCCTAGGAATGTGATAATATGTAATAAAAACAAATTTTCGTTCTAAAAGACGTACCCGTAGGAATCAACGGAGTAAATTAGGATCACGCACACGGTAACGACCATTAAATTGACATACTACTAACTGGGAATCCAGGTGAACTTCTAAAGAGAGAATACCATGAGATATAGAATCGCACAAAAGTTCTATGATGGCACTATATTCAGCCACATTATTCATGGATAGCCCTAGGCATACGCCACCTGAAGACACTAGTAGACCCTCATGTGAGTAAACCACCCAAGTGGTAGAAGCTAAGTTCCATGTATGACGATTGGATCTGTCTGTGAATCCTAGGTAGACCAAAGACTCTGTTGACATCTGCCAACAAAGGGAAAAATAGATAAGCAAGCTAAAGACAAAAGAAAAGGGGAAAATAGATGTATATACACTAAATTTACATTAGTATACAAAGAGTTTTTCCCAATATTAGGGCTCAAGTGTAGTACCTTTTCAAGTAGATCCCATTTCTGGGCTCGGCCAATTTATTCCCTTCATAATCTTCTAACTCGTAGGCTCCTTTTTCTAGAACACGTCGCATGATGTAAGGACCGTGCCACATGGGTTTAAACTTGCCTTCCCCTAGTGGTTCTTTGTCTTGGTGATACAAGAGTACCAAGTCACCCTCAACATACAACTGAGGACAGAGAAACTTGTCGTACTGAACATTGACATGTTTCTTGTTTGCCTCGATAGCCGTAAAGGCATCCCGACGCTGCTCGTCAAGACTCTCTAGGTGCACAAGGCGTCGCTCTAATTCTAAAGTGTTAGGTAGGAGCTCGACATTCAATAGGAAGGATCGAATCCACACTGTGCACTAACTAAAAAGGGGAAAAAGCGGTGGCAGTCTTAACCGAGGTTCTGTATGCCCAAAGCGTGGGATATAGCATGATGTGCCAATTGGAATTACTTCGACTGACAGTTCTTTGAAAAATGGTCTTGAGAGACTTGTTGAAAGCCTCTACCTTCCCATTTTCTTGGGGATAATAAGGGGATGAATGATTGTGTCTAAACCCCAGCTTAGACGCTAGTTCTACCATCATTTCATTCTGAAAGTGACTGCCATGATCAGTGACAATCTCACTTGGGATACTGAACCGGGCAATAATTTGGTTGAAAACGAAGAAGGTTGCAGTATTCCCATCGGATTTTATGGTAGGCATCGCTTTGACCCACTTAGTAAAGTAGTCGATGGCCATGATAATGTGTTGGATCCCCCCAACCAAAGTTGAGTTGCAATCGACAAAATCTACCCCCAACTTGGTGAATGGATCAACGGTAATGACTGGGTGAAGAGGGGCTGGATGTGAGCACATTTTCCGAGTGAACACTTGGCAGGAGTGACACTTATTAACCACTTCAATACAATGTTTAAAGATAGTAGGCCAGAAATAACCATCTCGCAAGATTTTTTGGGTTGTTGCAAGCCCGAATAGGTGACCACCACAAGCCCCTTTGTGGAAATCATTTAGGACTGACTCGACTTCCTCGTGAGTTAAGAAATGATGCAAGATATTATCTATTCCTCGATGATACAAAGTTTCACCGACGATGGTATACTTTTTGGCTTGGTATCTAACACGTCGTCGATCATCTCATGAGAGATGTTGAGCAAACTTCAAGGTTTGAAGATATAAAACAATGTCTCCATACCAGGGGTTAGAAAATGAGAGAAGGAAAATGTTTTCATCCGCAAATGAATCAACATGGATAACATCCTCATCTAATCATGGAAAATTGGATATTAACTCTGCAAAAACTAGCGATTTCTTGGACTTGGCCGAAGCAAAGTCGAGATCGAACTCTTGTAAGATGACAATCCATTTATTATATTTCCCCCCTATGATACGCCTGGTAAGGATGTATTGAAATGGATTGACATCAGTAACCACAGTAGTCTTGCAAAGAAATATATAGTGATGTAAACGTTGGACTGCGTGAACGGTAGCCAAAGCTAGCTTTTCAACGTGAGAGTAATTAAGCTCAGAACCGACTAAATTTTGACTAAGATAGTATATGACGTACTCATGGAGCTCATCATCCTCCTGAACTAGAACCATACCAATCATCTCTGCAGATGTGGTAATATACAACAAGTAATCTCTATTGTAATCAGGGGATTTCAGTAGAGGGGCCAATACCAAGGTTTCTTCAAAGCGTCAAAAGACTCCTGGGTTGTCTCATCCCAAATAAAATATGTGTCCTTCTTCAAGAGGTGCATGAAACCCTTAGTGATATTGGCATAATTCAATATGAACCAACGTATAAAGTTAGCTTTCCCCTGTAAACCTTGAAGTTGTCTAATCGTGTGCGGGGGAGGCAACTGAAGTATTGCCTCAACCTTAAGAGGATATACCATTATCCTGGTCTTGGAAACTAAAAATCCTAAGAGATGACTAGACTTAACGCAAAGGATGCATTTGTGAGGGTTTAACCAGATTCTATAGTAACAACATCTTTCAAAAACTAGTCGAAGGTGTATAACATGATCCACTCTCTTGCGAGAGTGAGAAGCAAGATCATCAAGGTAGGCTTTGACTATGTTCTTGAGATCGTGAAAAGTGAAAGTCATGGCATGTTGGAAGGTTGCTCCGGCGTTTTTAAGTCCAAAAGTCATTTTCCAGTATGCAAAAGTACCCCAAGGACATATAAATGTCGTCTTGTGTTGGTCCTCAGGTTTGATCTGGATTTGGTTATAGCCTGAAAATCCTTCCATAAAAGAAAATATCTCACTTCTCGCACACTCATTGAGAATCTGATCAATGAAAGGAGTGGGGAAGTTATATTTAGGACAAGCCTTGTTCAGGTCACGAAATTCCATACACACACGGATGGTTCCTTTCTTTTTATTCAGAGGAATAGGGTTCAATACCCATTCAGTCAAGGGAACAGAGTAGATGAAGCCAACGTTAAGTAGCTTCTCCACCTCTTCCTTAATAGCAGGCGTCTTCCTGGTATTTACATCTCTAAGACATTGTCAAAAAGGTTTAGCATCCGGGTAAGTTCTAATCTCATGTTCAACAATACGAGGCTCGATCCATGGCATCTCTTCATATGACCAAGCGAATACATCTCGAAATTATTTGAAGAGTTCGGTGTAGATAAGAATTTCTTCTAGTGAACAATCCACACCTATATTTATGTTCTCAATCTTGCAAGGGGTATGAGAGATATCGATCGAGACGGTAGGAGAAATACTTGCCATATTTCCTTTGGCATAAATGTCGTGTGTATCAAGTGGAACTATGACGTGACCGACTATCTCACTCAAGGTAGACCTAAAGTCATATTGCTCAATTCTTTCAAGACTTGGGAGAAAATAAGATCGATGATGCATATCATCCCAAGGTCTCTCGGAACCATTCATGGCTTCGAGGATGGCTTCATCAGAAGGAAAAGTCTCATCTAAGAAATCATGCGAACAAGACAACAAGGTGGCCCATACAGGCCTAAGAATAATATCCTCCTCATCCATCTGTGAGGTAAAAGGATTGGGATTCGCAGAAGAGTCAAGAAAAACTTGATACACAATCTCCGCTGTTGATAGTGGCGTAGCCATGCCAGCATGCGGCTGACCTTCACTCGATGAAGTCGGAGAAGGTAGGGTCCATGGATCACTAAGATAAGAAGTACGGAAAGGAATGGACCTCCCTGCTATAGCAGGCCTACTAGGCATGGCATAAACATGGTGAATTTATGCCGAGAAGTTGAAGGTACCCATGAGGGAAGAATACATTTTGACGTCAATATTCTCAGTTGACGGCTGAGAATTGTTGATCACATGGATCGATGGTCCAACAGATGCATTAGGACTAGAGTACACAAAGGATAATTGGTCGATAGTCACAATCTCCCCTTGATGAGGAAAACAAAGTGTACAGAAGACGAATGATACGACAACAACCATAGCATAGGTCCAATTGTGACCTAGTAACAACTTATAATCAAGAGGTGCATCAACTACCTCTACCTCCACCTCTACTATCTTCCCACCTAACTGGACTGGAAAGGCAGGGAGAATACCGTGAGGGTGGAAGGAATGACCGCCAAATGCAGTCAACATGTTCGATGACTTAGAAAGGGTCGGGGAATCGATAACTTTCCAATAGACCAGGGACATCACGCAGGTGGCATCACCTTCATTAACTACTTCTCGTTTGATAGTATACTTGGAATACTCCACATGGATTTGAAAATCCACATGGTAGGGTAAGAGAGGCTTCACATCCATGACGTCAAACTTGATAACTTTTGAGCCACTAGGTTCTAGAGATCCTAAGGCAGAGAGTAAGGCATTCCTCTATGATGGACACATTTGGAGTACCTCCAAAGCCGACATCGCACAAGGGGTTTGTCCCAGATCCTCAACGATAAAGTAGTTCTGGGCGGATCTATCATTAGGGTTGTGAGTAGAGCACTTGAGTACTCCTTTCGGAATATGAGGTGGTGGCTCTGGTTTCTCAATATGTAAGTTTGTATCTGGAGGGGGAGGAGGAGCTTCTAGATCGGTACTAGCTTTTGAAGAGATATAATATCAAGAGCGGGTGGCTATATCAATTTTCACGTTGACCATATTGATACAAACACGGTCACCATCTTGCGACGGTGGGTTTTGACTTCCACCGAGCGCTTTTCTGGCATTTGAAGAGCTCGAGGATAAGTGTTGGTTGTGTGAGAATGGATTCATTAGTACAACGTGTGGTAGATTTAAAATCCTCATGGTCTCTGTGATTTTGGGGCATAAATGTGTAAGGTGGTCATCGGTACAAAGTTTACAAGGAAAATTCACCTTACGTTTCTCTTTCTTTCCCTCTCCAGCATTATCATTATGCTTCCCATTATTATCTTTGTCCTTGGGATTGTTACCATTTTTCCCACCCTTATGATTGTTTCGACCTTTCCTTTTATTCCCATATGGTTGTTGGTCACCATTTGGGTTTTTCGACGATTGCAAGAAATGTACATCCGCCGACTGGGTGGGTTTGGAGGATGCAAACAAAGTTGATCCTCCTCCAGACTTTGTCGCCGAGTCCATGGAATTAACATTGGCAGACTCTACAATGCCATTGGCATGAGGTCTAGGTTTTTTCCTATGATCATAATTTGACCACGGTGCTTCTAGAAGAAGGTGATATAACATCCCAGACCGAGCATATATTAAATCTAACTGTTGGGCTCTAAAGATAGCTTCTTCCTCATTGGAGACCCCAGAAGTAATAATGTCCTTCGAGATAGGAGGGTGAAAATACTTTAGGAATCATTCTAGGAGAAAGGTCAGGGGTATAGGAGTCTTAATCAACTGCCTCCATCTACGCCACTCGTGGATATGATCCGAGATGTGAGTGGCGGTGTCCTGGCGTAAAGTCGAAAAAAGTTTGAGGCCATCATCATAACAAATGGGCAAATGAAAATGGTTGAGAAAGGCCACCACCAACTGATTAAATGACCCATATGTTCCCCTAGGTAGCTTGATGTACCATTGCGAAGAAACTCCAATGAGAGTGCATTGAAACAATCGTAATCTAATAGAATCATGGTTCAGGGAATTCGATGAGCACCAAAGGTGAAAGGTAGTAACGTGTTCACCGGGGTCCTCTCCATTCTTACCCTCAAACTTTTGAATGTTTGAAGGAAGTTTGGTGGGGACGGGGGGCCATGTGGGATCATGACTCATCAAGTCATTCATTAACTTAGACAAGTCTGGCAGATTGAGCGTGGCCATAAAAGGGAGGCGGGGTTGCGACATCTGGCCCCATCCTCTCGTGAAATATTGTGCATTGGAAACTGCATTCCACCCATAATTCTGGTAAGAACCAAATCCCTATCCGAAATTATAAGGGCCTCCTCCGGGTTGATTCATACAAGGTGGGTTGGGCATCATTACAGCAGGAATGTTATGATAAGGATTGTGAAAATTTCCCCCAACCGGATTGGATCTGGGTTGGGGGTTGCTCAAAGTGTAAGACTGACCTCCTCCAGGTGGGAACCCAGAGGATTGAAGTGGATTCGTCATGCCAAAATTATTGGTCAGAATCGACACCGAGGAGGTAGGGATATAGGGCGAAACTTGTCCGCCAATTGGGTTGTTCCATCTAGCCGTAGAAGGATTAGACACGGGGTTAAGAACAGGGACACTTCCTACATTATGATTCGTTTGGGGGATATGAGAACCACCAAATGGGAAAGGAGTGTAAGGAGGTGTAGTGCCCCCAAGTCCAAGGCTAGCGTTAGGGCCAACAGCTGGGATGGCAGTCAAAAAATGTGAAGTGAAGTTAGGCATACCATAAGAAAATGGACTAGAAGCCATAGGGATGGACTGAACATTGTAACTCGGTGAGTGACCGAAACCCCCAAAAGGGTTTGAGGCAAGAGATGAAGCATTAACTCCAGGTCGATCCATAGTACCGGTATAAGCCTCTGTCACTGCAACTATAGCGGTTGCAGGAGTCGAAGGGGTGCCATTAACTATAGTGGGTATGTGAGTTGATGAACTCCCATTGTTCTGAAGACTAGACTCAGTACTCATTTTTGTGGAACCACAATTCTAAAAAGTGGATGTGTGTGTACCACTTCTAAAAACTCTACGCCTTTTACAAGGTAAGAACCTGAAATCTGATGGTAATTGTAACAACTGACAGGATCGGTGGGGATGTTGGTCCGACTCCACGATGACTTATGACTCGAAAAAATAAAAATATTCTAAGGCCAACTAGTAGTCAAAGAGCATACCAAAAATTCAAACAACCAATATGCATGCAAACGGGTTAAAGTGGCTGAGTGGCCTCCCTCACTAAAGAAGGTATGTCTCGTCCAAGAGGGACCTGAGACTCCCCGCTAAAGTTTGGAGGTAATAGAATCAGTTATAGGGGCCCTAGTGGGCTTAACAACCAGTTGGTCAGATCCCCTCGGAGAGGTAATCCTCCATAAAGGCTATGAGTTGTCTAACCTCTATCTGACCCAAGGTACAAGCAGAATAGCCCCTACAAGTAACCTATGAGATACCTACGTTAAGAAACTAATAAACCATTGTATAACCGATGCATAGGCGAGTAGTCATAAGTCCGGATCATCATATGGGCAGGGTAACAAAGCCTGAAACCTTGAAAGAACCACCACTCACAGAGGTATGGGTACTAGCAAGATCCCCAAATATGAATAAATCCACAGAAATATCTCTGATGCTAGGTGAGTATCCAGGGGTTATCCCTTCAACTAAATTCGAACAACCTCGTGATTAACTCCGATGTGAGAAGAGCCTCCTGATCTTACCAATTATACAATGGACTTCTCAACTCCCTATCTTAGACACTTATGTTGATTTAATTTCCTTGGAGAAGTTTACTCACA
Organism: Picea glauca; assembly: GCA_000966675.3. Lineage (NCBI taxonomy): Eukaryota > Viridiplantae > Streptophyta > Pinopsida > Pinales > Pinaceae > Picea > Picea glauca. Next base: position 313,905 of record JZKD02S1726836.1, read on the forward strand.
AAATCCTATTCCAAGGCACTAAATCCTAGACTAGTTTCTGCACCCTAAAAATAAAATCGTGACTAATCAATTTTAGTTTAAAGAGTAAATTTTATTGGCCATGATTAATCAAAAGGGTATGGAAGTAAGACTCATGATGTTATGGATCTGCAAGAAAATAAATATGAATATAATGCAAATTCTATCTTTAACTTTTCAATGAATGATATGCTAATAAAAACAATACAATTTTCAATTTCAACTCTACAATTCAAAAGTAAAATGCAATCTTTCGCTAAATGAACTAATCTAATGATAAAGGTTCAAAGACAAAAATGCTAACCAATGCAAAATGCCTATTTTTTTGTATTTTCAATATATTAAAGAAAAAATGCATGGACTGAAAAGCAACCTGATATATAAATGCTACTGTGTATAAATGAAATAACTCAAGCAGAATACCAAGCAGCCAAGCAAACATCCCAAGGTTCAAGGACAAATCAAAAATGAAAAACAATGAGAAAGACTACGCCCAAAAATTCAACTCCAAATAGGTTTTTTGTCAACCTAGAGAAGCTCAACATGCACTACAGACACATAAGAAGGCTCAACAAACATCAAATCCCACCCAACTGTGACTAAACCAAGAAAACAAGCAAGGGAAAGTGGTATACGTGACTATTCAGGAGAACAATGTGTATATACGCAACTTGCAGTGAGACATCAAACATGTATACACGACTGTCAAAGCAAAAGGAGCGTAAAGGATTTAAAACAAGGCCAGGCAAGGGAAAAAAGGATGAAAAATCAAACCCAGAGTGAACAGAATCTTTCAAGCAGTGATACGACAAGAAATACAAAGGAAAAAGAGCAATGCAAGAAGAAAAAATACTTCAACCTTTAGAAGGAAGATCTCTCCCCAGTGGAGTCGCCAATTCTGTTACAAGGGAAAAACTCTCTATGGCCAGGGTTAAACCACAACAGACGGGTATGACTGCATAAATCAACTCAATTCCATTGTATTCTATATAAAATAATGTACAAGATAAGAAATAGGCCTACCTCGATCCAACGTTCGATGATGTTCCACCGTTGAGCACTTCGACCCAAAGATTTATACCTCCAACAAGTTCTCAACAAACAAGCAGAGCAAGTACATAGTGATACTATAAAGGGGTTAGAACATTAGATAACATAATCCATTAATAAACATTACAAACATTCCTATGGACAATAATCATATATTTGCATGATACCAATAGGACGGGAAATGAGTATTTCTATTAATAATTGATCAACAAAAGTGACAACATTACAGACTTCCGTGTTGGCATGGTTCGAAACCAAGAAACCAAGTTCCTTCCAATTGGGCCTCCACCACTTCAATCCTCCACCAAAGGCAAGCTCAAAGGAGAGAGACAATGAGCTTCTCTCAAAAATAGGGAAAGAGCTTGGGGGTTGAACACTGTGTTCAGACTTGAGGGACAAACGGATGTAGACTCAATATGAAGTAATTTCTTCACAGTAACTTTTCTCTCAAAGTTGAATGCTTTATCCTCTTTCCCATAGCTCGGAATTGTGCTTTTATAGTCTTCAAAATGTAACCAAAGGGCCGAGTCATAACGTTTCCAGTATGTTGAAGGCCAAGGATCAGATATCTCTTGTCATGACATGGAAACCCAACTCCATTTTTGTATTTTCTGGAAAAAATCCCGATGTACACGGGATGTAGTGGAGCATCCTGCGTATATGAATGTTGTATAGCAGATAGGGCGCGTATATGTGGAAAAATGTGTATTTTTGGCTCTGGATTCATTAAAAAGGGATGACAAGTCTGCATAGGGAAATGGAAAAAGGCCCTCTGTGCAAGATAGCAATGGTGAGGCAAATCTTGCTATAACAATACAAAAGTAGGCACACTGGACTTTAACATCTAGCCTCTCCGGCCTAATCAAAGCATAAGCATCCTATCTTATAATAACTAGCTCACCAACCTATAAAATGCATCATATACACAAAGGATACCTGGCCTCAAAATTGCGCTCACTTAAGTTGTTGTGCACAGTATCCAAGAATGTCCACACTTCATCATTTTACTGCTTAGTACATGTGCACACTATGCCATGAAAGGTGCATACACAATGATATCAAACAACTCACCAGCTTAAGTACATTTGCATTTACATTTACAACTGGGTTAAACCTAGGGATATTACAATCCCCTCCCCTTATTTATGCACTTTCCTCAGTGCATCATGTACCCATATACAACAAAATTTCAAAAATCCTAAAAAAGATACACCTTTACAATCCCCATGGATCGATTCTAGAGTTGTTTGATTTTTCGGTCCAAAATGCGTACCAGATGCACTTCGAAAGCACCTTCTTGCTCCACCTGAATCACATTCCAATCAATAACATGACTATCATCAGGTATATATTTCTTTAGAAATGATACATGGAATACATTATGAACAGACATAGATGCAGGCAATGAAATCATATAAGCAATTGGACCAATCCTCTCTAGGGTTTCAAATGGCCCACAATAGCGAGATGCCAACTTTGAACAGTTTCCCAACTTCAGGGAACTTCTGTTGGCCTTCACTTTCAAGATTACATGATCACCCACTTTAAATTCCCTGCGAGTTATGCCCTTATCAACATAGATTTTCTATCTGTCTTGGGAAGATTTTAAATTTTATTTTATTTTAATCATTTTCTCCTCCATTTCCCTGAGCAAATCTGGCCCAACCACTGCTCTGTCTATTGGGTTATCCCAACTTACTGGTGTGTTGCACTTTCTTCCATAAAGTGCCTCAAATGGGCTTATCTTTAGAGATGCTTTGTACCCATTGTTATAAGCAAATTCTACCAAGTGTAGGTAGTCTTCCCATTTTGATGGTTTATCCATCACATACATCCTCAACATATATTCAATCACTTGATTCACCCTCTTTATTTTCCCATCTGATTCTGGATGATAATTTGTACTAAAATTCAAATTTGTTCCAAATCCATTAAATAATCACTTCCAAAATTTTGAGGTAAATTTTGGATCTCTGTCAGACACAATTATCGTGGGTATGCCATGTAATCTATCAATTTCTTTCATATAAGAATCAACAATGTTCGTTGCCTTGTGAGTGAGCTTAATTGGAACAAAATGGGCAGCTTTAGTAAGCTTATCCACTACTACCATGATAGAATCGTGTTGCTTGTTTGTTCTGGGAAGATTGGTAATGAAATCCATGGTTACAACTTCCCACTTCCACTCAGGAATGGGTAATGGTTGTAGCAAACCAACTGGGTGTCTATGCTCAGCCTTTACCTTTTGACATTCCAAACATCTGGCAATAAAATCAACAACCTCTTTCTTCATTCCTGGCCAATAATATTGGCTCTTGATAGCTACAATAGTTTTATGATATCTTGGGTGCCCAGCATAAGGCAAATTATGCATTTCTCTCAATATCATATTTTTCAATTCCTGGGAATTTGGTACATAAATTCTGCCCCTATACATGATAATTTCATCATTATCTAGCTTATATTCCTCAATTTTCTGCTGTAAAATACCTTGCTGTAATTTTTCCACTAATTCCTTGTATTGCAAATCTGATTTGGAAGCCTCTGTAATTATGTCTTTCAAATCTGATTGGTAAATGCTAATGGTTGTAGCATGCAATTCATATACTCTTTTGTTGAGTGCATCAACCACTGTGTTCTCTTTTCCCTTGATATGCTTTATATCAAATTCATATTCACTTAGAAATTTTAACCATCCACTTTGCCTAGCATTTAGAGTTGGTTGATCAAATAAATATTTCAGACCATTATGGTCTGTTCTTAGCTCAAGCCTTTTCCCCATGAGGTAGTGTCTCCATTTCCTCAAGGCATGCACTATGGCTGCCAACTTCAAATCATGAGTGGCATAGTTTTTGTCATGCTCCTTTAACTTACTTGACTCATAACATATAAAAAACTCATTTTGATTGAGGACTCCACCAAGTCCCTCTTGAAATGCATCTATGCATACAATGAAGTCTTCATTTGGGTCTGCAATCCTTCGTATTGGAGCACTTGTTAATAATTGTTTCAAGTGTTGGACACTCCTTTCACAATCCAATGTCCACTGAAACTTCACACCCTTTCTTTGCAAGGAAGTGATTGGGTGTGCAATCTTTGAAAATCCTTCAATAAATCTCATGTAGTAGCCTGCAAGGCCCATGAATGATTTGACCTCGATCACATTCTTTGGCGCTGACCATTCTCTAATAGCCTCTATCTTCTCAGGTTCCACTGCTATCCCATCCTTTGAAATGATATGCCCCAAATAATGAATTTTCTTTTGATAAAATGAGCACTTGCTCAATTTAGCACACAATTGATGCTCCCTTAATACTTGAAACACCATTCTCAAATGATTCTCATGCTCTTCTTCTGATTTGGAGTATATAAGAATGTCATCCAAATTGACAATGACAAACTTGTCTAAATATTCTCGAAAAACACCATTCATTAAGAACATGAAAACAATTAGTGCATTTGACAATCCAAATGGCACCACTGTGAACTCATAATGACCCATACCTTGTCCTGAAGGAGGTCTTACTGATATCTTCCTCTTTAATCCTTACCTGATGGTATCCTGACCTGAGATCTATCTTTGAAAATATCTTTTCATCCTTCAATTGATCAAAAAGATCATCAATCCTTGGCAAAGGATACTTTTTCTTCACAGTCACTTTATTCAACTGTCTAAAATCAATGCACAATCTTCTTGTCCCATATTTCTTCTTCACAAACAAGACTGGGGCACCCCAAGGTGACACAGTTGGGCGGATATACCCCTTCTTCAGAATCTCTTCAAGTTTCATTTGCAAATCCTTCATCTCTAGTGTACTCATTCTGTAAGGAGTCTCTGACACTAGAGATTTTCCAGGCATTAGATTTATAGAGAAATCAATATCTCTCTTTGGGGGTAGTCCCAGTACCTCCCTGAACACATCTTCAAAATTTTCCAAGACTGCATAATCTTCTGAATTTGGCACCTTATCTTTAGGTGTCTCTTCCATATGTGCTACAAATATTTGACACCCTTTTCTGTAACATTTCTTCAGCTGCAATGCTGAAATTTCTTGAACGGTTAATGCCCTGGGAATTCCTTGCACCTTCCTTAGGGTCCCTTCCTCATCCAAGTAAGTAAAGGCCTTGTTATTCCAGTCTATGATGGCATGATGTTGGTCCAACCAATCCATCCAAATTAGACATTCATAAGAACCTAATGACAATATGTTCAAATATGCCCTGGTGTTCAAACCATTCATGTCCATAAGACATGACTTAACCATCTGATTAAATTTTCTTTTGGCTCCGGTAGCCAGTTGCACCAACCAATATTTCCCAAGCTTGCTTCTTAGCAAATGCAAACTTTCCACCATCTTAGGGTCTATATAAATATGACTATCTCCTGAATCAATTAGAATATAAATGGTTTGGTTGTTGATCATACCTTCCACTTCAATCATATGTGATTGATACTCTTCTTGCTTGTTGTCTAGGGATGCATACATCCTTGGTACATTTCTTCCCATGTCCTCCACTGTTTCATCTTGCTGTACATTTTGAAAATTTCTCCTCTTTTCACCTCTATGAGGACAATCTCTGAACATATGATCTCCTTTACATCCCCAACATTGAATAGGTGGTTGCCTTGGCCTTTGACCCATTGTTTCAATCGTTCTGGGCTCTCTAGGAGTTTTTTGTCCCTGTGGATTATTTCTGAAGAATGGTGGCTTAGATCCCTTCTTCCTCTGATCCACCTTGAATTGTTTTTTGTCTTCCCAAGTTTTTTGGAAAGTTGGCCTTGATTTTTTTTTTATCATAAAGGCATTTAGCTCACCTTATGGTCTCCTCCAATGTCTTTTGATCATCATATTGTATTTTGTCACTAATGAATGACGCCAATCCACTTAAATACCTTTGAATCTTAACTGTCTCATCCTTAATGAAAGAGACATACTTCAACAATTCTAGAAACCTTCTTTCATATTCATCTATTGTCATGCTCCCAAGCTTGAGTTCAAAAAACTATTTCATTTTCTTGTCATAGTATATCTTAGTCAAGTATTTCTTCTCAAAATACTTCTTGAATTCCCTCCAAGTAACACTTTTCTCTTTAATGTGTTGTGTCTGCACAAGCTGATCCCACCACATGGATGCCTTTCTCTTGAGTTGATAGATGGAAATTCTACCTTCTGCATGAGATGAATAATTATGCAATTGAAAATACTTTCTCATGCCCAACAACCATGTCTCTGCATCTTCATTCTTTTTTTTCTCACCATCAAATGTAGGAGGTTTGAATTTGTTCATTTATCCTCATAACTCATCCACCCCAGACCTCTTGTTCTTCCTCATAGGGGATGGACTTGAGTTGTTGTGTGCTCTCTTATTGGAATTCCTTGGGGAGTTATTATGATGATGTTTGCTAACACTTATGGTTCTTCTTTTCTCATCAAGAGTCATGTGACTTCTAGATTTGCTTGAGCCACTATCCTTGCCCAATTTCTTTTCTATTATGTTCAATCTCTGCAATAACTTCATGTTGAAGTCATCATGTTGATCCTTGTCTCTCATAATCCTTTCATTATCATATTTATGGCTTTGGACAGCCTTCTATAAAATTTTAATGGTCTCTGCCATATTCATGTTTTCATTCCTTTCATCTCCATGTCCATTGGAGTTTGTTCCTTCAATGCCCAAATGGACATCCATCCCTCTAATATCATCTTCCTGAATGTAAGTCCCATGTACCTCTTCCATTACTATGGACTTTGTGTTGATTCTGATTTGATCTAGTTGTGGTTAACTTTTCAAAATGTGCAGCCAACAAAACTTTATCAGGCTAATTGTTTCAACAATTTCATGAAAATATGAACCATTCTGGTTCAGTAATATATATCAGAGTTATTTCTTCTGATTTCCTAAAATTTGAATGCCTAGATCAATTTTCTGGGTGGATTATTATATTCCACTTTCCAACACCTTTCCATTGCCTGCTCCCATGCTCAATTCTAAGTCTTGAGCAAAAAGTTATGGTTATTAGAAATTTGCCCATTCTTTTTTCTGTTCATTTTTCAACTTGGCTCAACTCTGTGCTGTAATTATGAATTTTCACACCTACTCCATTAGAGGTTTCGTAGGAGTTCAATTGAGTTTCCTCATTTACATATTATGGACACTCTATCCAAGTTTCACCTCTTTCTGGGTTCTGGGATGCTAGTTACAGCGTGTTGAAATTCCAGACCAAAATACCATATTGTAATTGGTATCCTACAGGTTCCTTATTTTCCATATTAACTGCTTTTAACATGCCCAGAAATTTAATTCAGCTCTTGGAATGTCTTCTATGGTTCCATATATTTCCATTGACTACTCTTGCGCCTCAATTTGATTTCGGAGCAGAAAGTTATGGCCCTTTGAAGTTAGATGGGTCTTAAATTTTACTCTTCACTGTTTGTGTTGTAACTTTCTCATAAAAGATCTGTTTGACGAACGATTTACACCATTAGAAATATATCTCCGAGCTCTTTTATTTGAATTGTGGAGATAGAGTGTTCCTTGGTACACTCTGTTCTCATGGTTTTTGTGTTGCTAAAAATTCTCTTAAGGGCCTCAAAAATGCGCTGCAAAAAAGATGACGTTCAAATGATATAAAATGTCGCATAAATCATTGGTTTTTTGTTGTTGTTCACCCTTCAAACAACTTTGAGCACACAATTTCAACCAGTAAACCCATATTCACCATTCACAACAACAACACAAGGTAAATCGTGCTTCATGCACTTAAAACCACTGTGTATCACTTCTTTGTCGTGCCAATATATTGCGTGCACTACTTTTGTGTCGCGCGCCAATATCTACCTCGCGCAGTTTTGGTTCTTGCACTATTACCTATTGTGCGCAGTTTTTTTTTTGTATTGTGCATTGATATTCCGCACACATTATACTCTACGCACTGCACCATGCCAGAGTTTAGTACGTCTCCACCGTGCACCAAAACTCTACGTGCACCACTAACTAAATTCTCGCGTGACAACATATACCCACATTGTGTGCGCACCAACAAAACTCCTCTGCGCTCTACCAACACTGCGCACACCACACACGTCATTGTTATGTGTGTGAACACCACACAATGCTAAATTTAGCGCGTGCTCTTGTACACCAACATTGTTCCACACGACGCCGATATTTAGTGTGCACACCGCACACTAAAATTTTCCCGCGCGGCAACAAAATTTAGCGCGCACAACTGCACACTAACATTTTTCCGCATGGCACTAAAATTTAGCGCGTGCAACAGCACGCCAATATCTTTCCACGCAGTGCCAAATTTTACCTATCACAAGTTTTTACTACACATCAATTCCTCATGAATTCCACAGCAGAAATTGGGGTTTTTGCTTAACTTTTCACTCAATTTACCATAGAAATTCTACAACTATGAAATTCGTTCAATTTCACCCCGATAACACCAGTTCAACTTATGCAACAACAAATCGTTGTGGGTTGACATTTCTGGAACGCATTTACCCAAAATCAATTCACGAATTGAGAATTTAAATTGTAAAACTTGCTCCAACTATCATGGCTTCACTGTAACTTCAAATTCGACCAATTCCAGGTCTGAATTTGCTAGAACGGACATTAAAACAATAATATCTCACCACTTGGCTGAATTTCTCCATTTTCTCATGAATTTAACAACTGAAATTGGGGCTTTTCCCAATTTCACCCAGTTGTTGTTACTTTTTACCATGGACGCTCTACAAACTGAAATTTGGCCACTTCAAAATAAATCTTCTATGACATTTTGCTTCAACTCAACTTTCTCGGCGCATCCAGGCTCAGTGTTAAAAATTGAAGCTTTGCTACCATGTTGTAACGTCCCCGACCATCCATGTCGGGCCACGCTACGCCAGAGAACTCTTACGTTCTCTCTACAGAACATTCTGTAACATACCTAGTATCCAATTGAGCTATGCCACATAAATTTTTCGAACTGCATGTAATAAAAATATATACACATAGAACTCTTGCGGAAATATATATATACATAAAACGTAAATAGACAAATACATATGTAAATGCACGGATTCACACTGAAATAACAGTAAATGTATACATGCATCATATATAGGAAATACCCATAAATATACAGACAGATATAACCATACATGTGATAACATATAAAAATAAGCACGTAAATAACAATAAAGCATATAAATTTATCACACAATTGGCACTTATATTGGTAAAAATGTCACCAACTATGTGCAGACCTTCCACGAACCTCCCAGCCTTAGACCACACTGTTCATTAGTATCAACAGTGAGTCACCCCCGAGTTGGGACTAAACTCCACCTGGGTAAAGGGATTCCTAACCAGAATAAAGGCTCGTAGACAACAGGAAAGACTTTGTCTCAGGTGCCAACTCAAACTAACAACCTACAGTCCCTCATTCCCCACATGCATGTCCCACCCCAGGAAGTGTTCCCTTTCTCTGCTCAACAGTCCTTTGACCGCCCCACTTCCTTTCTGAGTTTCAACAATAGGCCGAACAAGAAGTCTCAGAGCCCTGTAGCTGCAGTTTAGCACCTTCAGGAAATAAACTCCTAGCAACTCTCTCACCTAGAGAGAAATTACTCACGATCCTAACAACCCGCCTCTTCAATATCCCACGGGCCTGACAACCCACCTCTTCAATATCCCACATGCCTGACAACCTGCTTCTTAAGTCCAGCTCCCAGGCTAACCAGATACACCAACACAGAATGGCTATGAATACAGGTTTAGGTACAGTCATGAATATACGAAAGATAGCTCAATGGGTGTGTGCATGCTCATGGATGATTGACTGGCTGACAGAATGATCGAAGGAATCATGGGAAGAATGATGGAAAAAGATGGGAAAATGAACTAAGTCCCAACAATATGTATGCATGTACCCAACTTGACACTTGTCATGTTGGGAGCTACTTTGGCCCACTTGTACCCAACTTTAGAACTTAGGATAAAATAATTATCCATACTTTATGATTTAAGAAATATTAATATAATATTACTTTTTGGCTTAATCTCCCTAGCTTAGCCCTTTTCCTTAACTTTTAGCCCTACCCTTTCCCTAAACAGTGGAGTTTAGTGCCCCATCTCTTTTATCGTGGTCAGTCTACGCGCAACGATGAATTTTATATTAATTATGAGATATATACAAAAGTAGGCGCATTGGCCTTTAACATTTAGGCTCTCCGGCCTAATCAAAACATAAGCATCCTATCTTATAATAATTGGCTCACCATCCTATAAAACGCAGCATATACACAAAGGCTCCCTAGCCTCAAAATCATGTGCACTTAATTTGTTGTGCGCGGTATCCAAGAATGTGCACACTTCACCATTTTACTACGCAGTACATGTGCGCACTATGCCATGAAAGGTGCATACACAATGATATCAAACAAGTCACCAACTTAAGTACATTTTCATTTACATTTACAACTGGGTTCGGCCTAGGCATATTACATACTCCACCCAATCCTTGGATGCGTCCATGCATACCAAGAATTCTTTGTCCATATCAGGAAATTTCAATATCGATGTTGTCGTTAATAACTCCTTAAGCGTTTGAAATAATTCTGTGCATTTCTCATACCATGCAAATTTCTTATTCTTCTTCTACAATTTCATAATTGGATTTGCTGTTTTTGAAAAACCATCGATGAAATGTCGATAATAACCTACTAATCCCATAAAACTATGTACTTATTGTACGTTTATCGGTGTTGTCCATTCCATAATAGACTCAACCTTCACTGGATCCACAATGATACCTTCTCCAGAAATATTGTGTCCTAAATAGTAAATCTTTGTCTGATAAAAAGTACATTTCGACAACTTTTCGTACAACTTGCTTTCCCTTAAGCACTATAGAACTAATCTCAGATGTTTGTTGTGCTCCTATTTCGTCTGAGATTAAATCAATATATTGTCAATAAATATATGTACGAACTTGTCCAAGTATTCACATAATACTCCGTTCATTAAATTCATGAAAACACCAGGGTCATTTGTCAATCCAAATGGTAATACAATAAATTCATAATGTCTAAATCTTATCTTAAACACTGTTTTAGGAATGTCTTCCTCTTTGATTCATAACCGGTGATACTATGATCTTAAATCAATCTTTGAAAACATTTTCTCTCCCTTCATTTGATCAAATAAGTCATCAATTCTAGGTAACGGGTATTGGTTCTTGATCATGGCTTTGTTTAATTGACGATAGTCAATGCAAAGCCTCCACAATCCATCCTTCTTTCTTACAAAAATTAATTGCGCACCCCACAATGATATGCTTGGACGTATAAGTCTCAAATCCAACAACTCCTTCAATTGCAACTTTAACTCTCGCAATTCAGGTGTTGACATCCGATATCGTGTTCTAGCAATTGGTTATGTTCCAGGTTTTAGGTCTATAGTAAATTCCAATTCTCTATTTGGTGGTAAACATAGTAATTCTTCAGGAAAAACATCGGCAAACTCTGATACTACTGGAAAATATTCCAACCTTTCCATGTCACCTTTTTCATCAAGTGCTAATATGGTGTACAACTTACATCCCTTGCACATACTTTTCTGTAACTGTAGGGAAGAAATAAATCTTACCGATACTCCTTGGTTTCTTCCTACAATTACTCTACTTTGTCCCAAATCATCAATCAATCTTAGTTTCTTCGTCTTAGACTTAAGTATCATGTCGTGTGATTCTAAGAAATCCATTCCAATCACAATGTCGTAGGATCCCAAGGTAGTGACATAAAGTTTTACAATTGAGATGAAATCACCCAAGTTAATGTTACAATCCTTAACCTTTCCTTCAATTTTTTTCTTTGTATCAAATGTCATTTTTACATATCTAAACTCATCTTGTTCAACTGCCTTCACCTTAATTCTTTTAAGCACAACACTATATATAAAACTCTAAGTAGCTTATGGGTCTATCAAAACACTAAACTGATGATCTTCTATCATACATGAAGTCTTGAGCACTGTGGATTGTTGCTCAGCCTGGCAATTATTATCCATTGAATGAATCCTATGGGCCTTGCCCAAATCTCCCACTGTCTTATGTCATGTTGATCCAACAACTCTTTCCTTCTCAATAGGACAATATTTTTGATGGTGTGTCTCTCCACAAGTACAACATATGTTCTTAGGGTCGGTGCTCCTAGTACCATAGGAATAATCTATTGGTCTAGGGTTCTGAGGCCTCGATCAATTCTACGGACTAGAACTATACTATTGTTGTTGTTGAGGAAAATGTTGTTGCTGTGGTGGTTCTCTATATGGAGTCCTTTAACTGGTTGTCTGTCTACGTGGTGTAGAAAATACAGGTCCTCTGGGTGTATCACGATGCCTAGAAGTCTGTCTAATGAGTGTCTGTTGTTGCGACGCTCTAAGTGGAGTTTATTTTGTCTTCTTGGAAGGAGTCATACCCTAAACTCCACTGTTAAGCTCTTCTTCGGTGATAAAAGTTTTATGTATTGCATCGTGTAAAGTTTGAGGCATCAAAATCCTCACCTTAGCATGAATGTTGAAGTTGATACCAAAAAAAAAGTTATTAACCTTTAATTTCTTAGTGTTTAGATGCAGAGCATATTTGAGAAACTCCATAAACCTATCCTCATACTCATGTACTATATGACTGCCCTATCTTAAAGTGTTGAATTCATTAAATTGGCTCTCAATGAACTCATCAGATAGGTACCTCTTTCAGAATCATTCATCGAACACTTCCCATGACACGTCTTCAAAGACCATGTTCAGTTGTGGTAAGAGTGTTTTTCACCACAGAAGCACACTCCATTTCAGTTGAAATACCGCCATGTGGACCTTCATGTTGGAGGTATAATTGCATAATGCAAAACACATTGTCATATTCTCCAACTAAGCTTCGACGGGTAAACCGTCTGTGGAACCCAATAACTAGGGGAATTTTACCTTCTTGAGCTCTCTATGAACACTGCCACTAATTACAGGAGGGCAATGAAAACCCTAATTGGGTACAAAATCCCTGCCCTCATCGCGATCAAGGCAATTTATCAATGCCTCAGACATCCTCTGAAAATATCTCATCATTCCCATGACATCTCATACTTAAACATGTTCCTTCTCAGTAGTTTTCTCTTCTCCCTATGGAGCAGATCCCTCGGGTGTGGATGTACTGGGAGGAGGCATAACTCTTCGTCCCGCACCCCGACGTCTACTCATTCTCTATCTTCTAACCATGATACCTTAATAAAACAATTTCAATTAATATTAGCGATATATCATAATTTAACAAAATTGCATTGGAAATCGTAACGAGTTCTGTGTCGTGGAGTAGAACCTCGCTTTGATACCATATGTAATGTACCTCTTGTTTTATTCAAAAAAAAATGTGCAAAACATAATATAATATATATATATATATATATAATGTTTATCATAATTGTCTGATTAATCCCAAACTCTTTATCGATATCTCTTATCATTTTTCCAAGGACAATTAAATTTATTTATCAAAACAACGATAAGGTTGTCGTAATGAGGTTGTAGTGGTGTACTCTAGTAAGCGTCTTTCCATTAGAACTGATATTGACCCACGTCGATCTAAAACCACCTCTTACCAAACATAAGATATGCAATTCATTTCGTGTCTTAGACCCGCACCTCACAACAACTGAGGTATCGACAAGTATAAAATAACTTAATGATGACACCTACCCATATCCTCGCTGATGAGAATATCTCAATGAACATTTCCCTATGAGAGTGTAGTCATACCTGCGGGTACTCTAGTCTTGATAGTTACACATTTAACCAATCACTTCCCTTCGACAATTATATGTTACTATTAGCATCCACCTATCGTTACACACTAGGTGTCCAACTTGGCGTTTACTCGAGATAGCTTCAAGGAGTAAACCCATAGAATAGTAGATATAATCTAGTGAAAATGATAGCTAGACTATTCAATTGGGTTTAATCAAATGTTTAGTAACACCATATGTAAGACGCCAAGGGGAGTCCCCACGATTCAACTAAGTGAATCATGTGTCAACTCTTTGACAGGAAGGTACATAATTGCACGTGGGTCCAAATTATATTATTATCATCAACACAATTAAGAAGTGCCATCCGGCCAAGAGATTCCATAGGGATAGCTCCAACTCGAGGTGTCATTAACACAAAATTCAAGAGAAAAAGGAAACAAATGTCGATCCTATGTTATGGACGAATGGACACACATAACAACAATTTCGATGTTGCAGGTCAAGACAGAATTCGAGTCACAAGAAATAATAGGTAATGGCCAGCATGGTCTTGTTGTTTGATAATTAAATCTCATCAAATCGGTTAGGCCCGAGGAAAAATAAAAATGAACTTGTCACTAAAGATGGCATATCATTTAGTTAAACCTAGAGTCTAAAGTTGGCAGTCTACATCCTTCGTAATGTGTTTCTATAGTGAACATTTATGCCAAACATCTTCAAGAATAAAAAAATAAGGAAGTAACTTCTACGAATGGGTAGACTAATCGTAGGTCTGCAAAAACAATCAGTAGATAAGAATACATGGACTGCATGTTTCAATCACTGGAGTTATATGTTGTATAACGATACTGCTCCTAGGTTGCTCGAATTTATGATCACTAACTATATCATAATAACCATATCAAATCCAATCAATTAGACAGTAAAACTATTGTTGTTAACACGAATTAACCGATCGAAAATTGTAATTTGCAAAGGTGATTGATTTCAACATATTTATGTAATCTTGACGATGACAAGGGAAATGTCGGTTGTACCTTGAACAAAAAATATTCATCCATAACTCAGCTCGTGTACTTGTCTATTTCTTCAGCAATCGAGAGGATTCTATATTATACTTGGCGAGGGTAATGACGCAATTGTTTTAGGTCTAAACCTGATACTCAAGAACAAATGATTTTAATCCACTAGCTACACTATTAGAGTCACTTTTCAGGCATAAAGAACCTATAAAAAAAAAAGTATAATGTCCATTTGCGATCGGACATTCAACACATAACAATATAATTTAACAATTACATCCTCAGTTAACGATTCCTTCAATATTGATTTACTAGTCATAAATTAATTCAAATTCAAGAAACTAACTATATTTATAGAAAATATTTCCTCTATTCTATTGTTCGAAGTAGGCAAAATTTTAATAAAAACATATATAGTACACAAGATTAATATTTCTGCTCAGTCTTCGAACAATTTATATATATTTAACAATACATATTTTTATAAGAACAGTTTCAAATTGACTCTTTACATAATAACATAACCAATAATAAATACCGTGACCCAAGAGTGTTGATATGTGAGAATGATATTCTATCCGGAATAAGCTTGTGTAATGCTCTTTTCTTCGCCTCGCTTGCTAATACCAAGACTTCACTAGTACCTTCCAGTCAATGCTAGGGGTACTCTTCTTTCCCCTTAGTCCCCCGAGCTACGAAGGGGTAACACACAGAAAAAAAAAAAAAAAAAATCTCAAATCCAAACTAGCCCAACATTTTCCTCCAAAGGAAAGGCTTCCACCTCTTGCACAAACTTGCATCCCAACTCACACAAGTAAACTCATTCAATAGAAATTTTGATAACATTTCATACATCCAACAATAGGGCGCCTTTCCTTCTTTCTCACCTTTCTTTTATAAAAATATTTGGTTTGACACTTGTCTTATCATGCACAATTAACTAATTTTTAATAATTAAATTATAGATTATTCACCCCCAAAACATGTCACACTTTCCCCAAGTTGAACATGTTTATTCCTTTTTAATAAAAATAATTTATGCATTTTCCCTCACATCCACAATTAGTTCCTATATTTTCTCCTAGTTGTCCCTTAGTTCCCCAATTTCTCTTTTATTGTGTCTCCTAACTAATTTACAGTTGGAGTTTGATTAGGCCTCTTCTCTTAGTTAGGCTTTAGATTCTAGATAATTTTCTAAGCTGATTGATTTCAACAGATTTAGGTAATCTCAATGCTGACAAGGGAAACATCGGTTGTACCCTAAACATAATGTATGCATCCATTACTTCGCTCTTGTACCCATGTATTTCTTTAGCAGTCGAGAGGATTCAATATTCTATTCGATGTGTTTAACTGAAGTGTAATAGTATGAGGCGAGGGTAACAACGTAATT
>JZKD02S1726836.1:367828-401575 GCA_000966675.3 Picea glauca
GGCAGCTGGCACTTTTTTGAAAATAGGAATAGGGAAGGACAAATTTGTATAAATAGATCACCAAAAGAAGAACCAAAGGGCTGGACTTTTTGGTAAGGAATGTAATAGAGATTTTTCACTTGAGAAGTTAATACAAGCAATTTGAAGACTCTCGATTCCATCACGACTGTGTTGCAAGTTTGTTTCGTTATGTTTTCTTGTTTCTTTTCATTTTTCTCTACATAATTGATGTGTATCACTGTAACTTAGTATGACCACTACTATAGTGAGGGGATTTTATTTTTCTGTAATTGCATCTTGTTTTTCCTCTGCACCAGCTATCAGCAGGTGTAAGACCAATTCGCATTTACAGAATTTTATATTTATTTACACTATGTCAATTATTTCTATGTCAATTTCTTTCTCTGTGTATATGTGAGTTTTCTACTGATAAGAATCTTACGTTACCCACAACAAATGTTTTTCCCTCATTCCACATCTTTACTAAAAAGTAATACAGTTATGGGAAATGGCCTTCAGTTTGCATTCCTATTTTGTTCTTCATGCAAAAATTTCTCTTATTTCGACTAAATTGAAACAGCGTTGAAATCTCTCGTTAAATCATTCTCATACTGGTATTGTTCCTCAATGACTGTCCCCGCAGAAATTCAACCAAATATTCAACCCGGGCTATCTAATCAAATACATATCGCTTTAAATCTTTTTGACACAACCCTTAAAACAATGAACACCTGGGAGGAATTGGAACGTTCATGGGCAGCCATTGAACAAGATATTACTACCCAGGAACAGTTGGAAGCTAGACAGCAAGAACGTAGAAACCTTCATTAGTTTCCTACACCGAAGGTGACTTTATCTTCGTATTCATCTTTTACATACTTTCGGATGCCTTAACACTTCACTTTAAGCCTTAGTACAGACTCAGGAACAACATTACATATGGTATTAAAGCGGGGTTCTACTCCACGACACAGAACTTGTTACGATTTCCAATGCAATTTTGTTAAATTATGATATATCGCTAATATTAATTGAAATTATTTTATTAAGGTATCATGGTTAGAGGAAAGATAATGAGTAGACGTTTGGGTGCGGGAGGAAGAGTTATGCATCCTCCAGTACATCCACACCCGAGGGATCTGCTCCATAGGGAGAAGAGAAAACTACTGAGAAGGAACATGTTTAAGTATGAGATGTCATGGGAATGATGAGATATTTTCAAAGGATGTCTAAGGCGCTGATAAATTGCTTTGATCGCAATGAGGGTAGGGATTTTGTACCCAATTAGGGTTTTCATCGCCCTCCTGTAATTAGTGGTAGTGTTCATAGAGAGCTCAAGAAGGTAAAATTTCCCTAGTTATTGGGTTCCACAGACGGTTTAGAATATGACAATGTGTTTTGCATGATGCGATTATACCTCCAACATGAAGGTCCACATGGTAGTCTTTCAACTGAAAGGGAGTGTGATTCTGTGGTGGAAGACACTCTTACCACAACTGAACATGGCCTTTGAAGACGTGTCATGGGAAGTGTTCGAGGAATGATTCTGAAAGAGGTACCTATCTGATGAGTTCATTGAGAGCCAACTTAATGAATTCAACACTTTAAGATAGGGCAGTCATATAGTACATGAGTATGAGGATAGGTTTATGGAGTTTCTCAAATATGCTCTGCATCTAAACACTAAGAAATTAAAGGTTAATAACTTTGTTTTTGGTATCAACTTCAACATTCATGCTAAGGTGAGGATTTTGATGCCTCAAACTTTGCATGATCCAGTACATAAAACTTTTATCACCGAAGAAGAGTTTAATAGTGGAGTTCAGGGTATGAATCCTTCCAGGAAGAAAAAACAAACTCCACTTAGAGCGTCGCAACAACAAACACTCGTTAGACAGACTTCTAGGCATTGTGATACACCCAGAGGACCTGTATTTTCTACACCACGTAGACAGACTACCAGTTAAAGGAATCCATATAGAGCATCACCGCAACAACAACATCGTCCTCAAAAACAAAAATAGTATAGTTCTAGTCCATAGAACTGATCGGGGCCTCATAACCCTAGACCAATATATTATTCCTATGGTAATAGGAGCACCGACCCTAAGAACATATGTTGTACTTGTGGAGAGACACACCATCAGAAATATTGTCCTATTGAGAAGGAAAGAGTTGTTGGATCAACATGACATACGACAGTGGGAGATTTTGGCAAGGCCCATAGGATTCATTCAATGGATAATAATCACCAGGTTGAGCATCATTCCACAGTGCTCGAGACTTCATGTATGATAGAAGATCATCAATTTAGTGTTTTGATAGACCCAGAAGCTACTAAGAGTTTTATATCTAGTGTTGTGCTTAAAATAATTAAGGTGAAGGCAGTTGAACAAGATGAGTTTAGATATGTAAAAATGGCATCTCGTACAAAGAAAATTTTTGAAGGAAAGGTTAAGGATTGTAACATTAACTTGGGTGATTTCGTCACAATTGTAAAACTTTATGTCACTACCTTGGGATCCTACGACATTGTGATTGGAATGGATTTCTTAGAATCGCACGGCGTGATACTTAAGTCTAAGATGAAGAAACTAAGTTTGATTAATGATTTGGGACAAAGTAGAGTAATTGTAAGAAGAAACCAAGGAGTATCGCTAAGATTTATTTCTTCCCTACAATTACAGAAAAGTATGCGCAAGGGATGTAATTTGTACACCATATTAGCACTTGATGAAAAAGGTGACATGGAAAGATTGGAATATTCTCTAGTAGTATAAGAGTTTGTCGATGTTTTTCCTAAAGAATTACTATGTTTACCACCAAATAGAGAATTGGAATTTACTATAGACCTAAAACTTGGAACAGAACCAATTGCTAGAACATGATATCATATGTTGACATCTGAATTGCAAGAGTTAAAGATACAATTGAAGGAGTTGTTGGATTTGGGACTTATACGTCCAAGCATATCATTGTGGGGTGCACAATTAATTTTTGTAATAAAGAAGGATGGATTGTGGAGTCTTTGCATTGACTATCGTTAATTAAACAAAGCCATGATCAAGAACTGACGCAGGCGCGCCACCCAGGGCACATCTGCTCCCATAGGACCTTCTTTTTCCTTCAACCCGAAGAGCTGGAAGGCTCTTCAAATCCCTTATCGGGACTTTTATACACCCACAGGACTCTCCTTATGATCTCCCTCTGTCCTATCGAGAAATAGGACCTCGCGTGATTGCGAGTCCTACAGCCACCGGATCGGGTCTCACAAATCCCCGAACCCCGATGAATATCCTCCAAGATTTCCTGCTCCTGTCGGAAAATTCCCCATCAGGAAATCGGTACTTACAAGGTCGTGAATCACTCACCTCATGATCCCCCGATTCTCGATGACCTGTCAGTCAACGTTGACCTTAACCCAATTTATCGGGACTCTCACCTATCGGGAAATCGGCACCTACGGTGTTGCGGTAACCTGCCTCCTTGATTCTCCGATTCCCGATCTCCGACGACACTCTCTGCTAGGCCTCCCGGTCCATGTGACCACAATACTCGTTGTATCGGGGCTTCAGACTTCACGGGAACGAAGTGTATCGACTTTGCGTCCTCAGAATCTCCGATCCTCCGCTCCCCGACACCTTATGGCATTGACTCCCTGCGAGGGTCTAACCTTTCGACACCTGTCCTCCACTACGTCCTTAATCTCGTCGGGAAATTGTGTATCGGGATATCGCGATTCCTGTTGTCATGTGCACGGGACTTTCAATTCCCCGATCCCTGACTCTGCGGGATCTCCTACCACGTGTCCCTGTTGTTGGATGGCTATGATCCTATCGAGAAATCACGGATCGTGATTCCAACATGCACGAGTCTCTTGTCTCTGGAAACCCCGATTCTCCGATTCACGACTCTTCAGAATCTCTTGCCACGTGTCCCTGCTGTTGGATGGTTCTGAGCACCCATCGGGATATCGCGGATCACGATTCCCTGATGCAACGATCCTATACTCCTAAAATCCCTGAAATGTTGAACCCCGACTCCTAGGGATCCTCTGACACGTGTCCTTGCAGATGGACAATTTAAAAATCCCGTCGAGATATCACGGATCGCGATTCCAACTTGCGAGAGTTCTATGTCTTCGAAAACCCTGAAATGTCGAACCCTGATTCCTTGGGATCCTCTGACATGTGTCCCCAAAATGAATAGTTCAGGTCTTGTCAGAAAATCACGGATCGCGATTTCAATGTGCAAGAGTTTCTTGACTCCGAAAATCACGATGCTCTGATTCACGACTTCCTCGGATCTCCTACCACGCATCCTCACTGATGGACGGTTCAAATCTAGTCGGGGTTTCACGGATCACGACTCCTGGTGTTTTGATTTATTCTCTCCCAGAATTCTCGATGGGTCGAAACCCCGATGCCTCCCTAGCTTTCTAACACATGTCCCATCGGGATCAATGGCTAGGATCTTTTCTCGGGGTTTCGAGACTCACAAGGTCTCGATTCTCTTGCTTAACAAAACCCTGATGACACTAATATCCCGATGACTTTGGCCGGGACTTCTCCTCTGTACCCCTGGGCTTAACCTCGGCGCAACTTCTCGAGATCTGACGGCTGACGGGATTTCACGACTTTCCTCTGAGAATCCTGACCGTCGATTTCTCCTCCTTGAAGATGTATTGAGAATGGCTAAGTGTTCCTTCTCAGAACTTGCTCTCCAACGCCTGCGCTTACAACTCTTGCTTGAACCTTCTATGGCACGAACCTCCTGTGATCTCCTTTAATGATTTCATGAAGGTACTATACCTCCTGAGCTTTTCCACTCTGATTCTTTCAGAAGAACTTGCGCACATTCCTTGCGCTCAACATTCAACAACTTCCCAAGCGTGGAATCCTTCCGACTCTGCGCACTCCTGCAACAGTCTTCGATCTCCTTTTCTCAGATTTACAACTGAGACTTCTTCTTCAGCCTGCGCACTCCTTGCATGGCTTTAGAAACCCCCTCTCTCTTTTGAATGAATGAGAACAAGAGTTTAACTCCCGAGCCTTCTGTCAACGCACTCCTTGCGGACAACTTCGACTGCACTCCTTGCAGGAATCCTTGCTCAGAAAGAGAAACAATTGTAACTCACTTCACTCCCTCTCAGATTTCAATCTCAGCTCATGAAATCACACACACAGCATAATAACAAATGTATAACAGGAAGTAATTCTCATAAGTAGAGCATTCAACACACATACACAGAGAATAACACTACAAACATGAATCTGAATCAACTTCTTCTATTAATTCAATATCTGTACATGGGTGTCTTCTACAGTTCTCTGCTACTCTACTATACTCTTCCTTGCTCTGAATTATGCTAGCTAATGTTACAATATGAAATGAGGGTGTCTATATCCGTTCTCCCTCCTTCCTTCTAGAACTGTCTAATCTAGAAAAATCCTATATACCTGTATTAACTACTATAAATGCCTCCATCTACTTCAGACGAGAGAGTATGGCTCGAGGTCTGATTACATTTTTATCAAGGTGCCTAAATTAAATGATCTCATTTATATTCAGCGCATCAACTTCAAGAGAAAATTTAAAAATTCAAAAAAAAAACTTGCGTTGGACGTCTTCCATCATATTAGTTTTCAGAATATGACAATGTGTTTTGCATGATGCGATTATACCTCCAACATGAAGGTCCACATGGCAGTCTTTAAACTAAAAGGGAGTGTGCTTCTGTGGTGGAAGACACTCTTACCACAACTGAACATGGCCTTTGAATACCTGTCATGGGAAGTGTTCGAGGAATGATTCTTAAAGAGGTACCTATCTGATGAGTTCATTGAGAGCCAACTTAATGAATTCAACACTTTAATATAGGGCAGTCATATAGTACATGAGTATGAGGATAGGTTTATGGAGTTTCTCAAATATGCTCTGCATCTAAACACTAAGAAATTAAAGGTTAATAACTTTGTTTTTGGTATCAACTTCAACATTCATGCTAAGGTGAGGATTTTGATGCCTCAAACTTTGCATGATCCAATACATAAAACTTTTATCACCGAAGAAGAGTTTAATAGTGGAGTTCAGGGTATGACTCCTTCCAGGAAGAAAAAACAAACCTCACTTAGAGAGTCGCAACAACAAACACTCGTTAGACAGACTTCTAGGCATTGTGATACACCCAGAGGACCTGTATTTTCTACACCACGTAGACAGAATACCAGTTAAAGGAATCCATATAGAGCATCACCGCAACAACAACATCGTCCTCAAAAACAAAAATAGTATAGTTCTAGTCCATAGAACTGATCGGGGCCTCAGAACCCTAGACCAATAGATTATTCCTATGGTACTAGGAGCACCGACCCTAAGAACATATGTTGTACTTGTGGAGAGACACGCCATCAGAAATATTGTCCTATTGAGAAGGAAAGAGTTGTTGGATCAACATGACATACGACAGTGGGAGATTTGGGCAAGGCCCATAGGATTCATTCAATGGATAATAATCACCAGGTTGAGCATCAGTCCACAGTTCTCGAGACTTCATGTATGATAGAAGATCATCATTTTAGTGTTTTGATAGACCCAGAAGCTACTGAGAGTTTTATATCTAGTGTTGTGCTTAAAATAATTAAGGTGAAGGCAGTTGAACAAGATGAGTTTAGATATCTAAAAATGGCATCTGGTACAAAGAAAAAAATTGAAGGAAAGGTTAACGATTGTAACATTAACTTGGGTGATTTCATCACAATTGTAAAACTTTATGTCACTACCTTGGGATCCTAAGGCATTGTGATTGGAATTGATTTCTTAGAATCGCACGACGTGATACTTAAGTCTAAGATGAAGAAACTAAGTTTGATTAATGATTTGGGAAAAATTAGAGTAATTGTAAGAAGAAACCAAGGAGTATCGCTAAGATTTATTTCTTCCCTACAATTACAGAAAAGTATGCGCAAGGGATGTAATTTGTTCACCATATTAGCACTTGATGAAAAAGGTGACATGGAAAGATTGGAATATTTTCTAGTAGTATCAGAGTTTGCCGATGTTTTTCCTAAAGAATTACTACGTTTACCACCAAATAGAGAATTGGAATTTACTATAGACCTACAACTTGGAACAAAACCAATTTCTAGAACATGATATCAGATGTTGACACCTGAATTGCAAGAGTTAAATATGCAATTGAAGGAGTTGTTGGATTTGGGACTTATACGTCCAAGCATATCATTGTGGGGTGCACAATTAATTTTTGTAAGAAACAAGGATGGATTGTGGAGTCTTTGCATTGACTATCGTTAATTAAACAAAGCCATGATCAAGAACTGACGTAGGCGCGCCACCCAGGGCACATTCGCTCCCATAGGACCTTCTTTTTCCTTCGGCCCGAAGAGCTGGAAGGCTCTTCAAATCCCTTATCATGACTTTTCTACACCCACAGGACTCTCCTTATGATCTCCCTCTGTCCTATCGGGAAATTGGACCTCGCGTGATCGCGAGTCCTGCAGCCACCGGATCGGGTCTCACAAATCCCCGAACCCCGATGAATATCCTCCAAGCTTTCCTGCTCCTGTCAGAAAATTCCCTGTCAGGAAATCGATACTTACGAGGTCGTGAACCACTCACCTCACGGTCCCCCGATTCCCGATGACCTATCAGTCAATGTTGAACTTAACCTAATTTATCGGGACTCTTAGCTATCGGGAAATCGGCACCTACGGTGTTGCAGGAACCTGCCTCCTCGATTCTCCGATTCCGGATCTACAACGACACTCTCTGCTAGGCCTCCCAATCCATGTGACCACAATACTCGTTGTATCAGGGATTCCGAATTTGCGGGAATGAAGTGTATCGACTTCAAGTCCTCAGAATCTCCGATCCTCCACTCCCCGACACCTTTTGGCGTTGACTCCCTACGAGGATCTAACCTTCCGACACCTGTCCTCCACTACGTCCTTAATCCCGTCGAGAAATCGCGTATTGGGATATCGCGATTCTCGTTGTCATGTGCACGGGACTTTCAATTCCACGATCTCCGACTCTGTGGGATCTCCTGCCACGTGTCCCTGTTGTTGGACGGTTATGATCCTATCGAGAAATCGCGGATCGCGATTCCAACATGCACGAGTCTCTTATCTCCGGAAACCCCGATTCTCCGATTCATGACTCTTCAGAATCTCTTGCCATGTGTCCCTGCTGTTGGACGGTTTTGAGCACCCGTCAGTATATTGCGGATCGCGATTCCATGATGCAACGATCCTATACTCCTGAAATCCCCGAAATGCCGAACCCCGACTCCTAGCGATCCTCTGACACGTGTCCTTGCAGATGGACAGTTTAAAACTCCCGTCAGGATATCGCGGATCACGATTCCAACCTGCGAGAGTTCTATGTCTTCGAAAACCCCAAAATGTCGAACCCCGATTCCTTGGGATCCTCTGACACGCTTCCCCAAAATGAACATTTCAGGTCTTGTCGGGAAATCGCGGATCGCGATTTCAATGTGCAAGAGTTTCTTGACTCCGGAAACCCCGATGCTCTGATTCACGACTTCCTTGGATCTCCTACCACGCGTCCTCGCTGATGGATGGTTCAAAGCTCGTCGGGGTTTCGCGGATCGTGACTCCTGGTGTTGTGATTTATTCGCTCCCGGAATTCCCGATGGGTCGAAACCCCGATACCTCCCTGGCTTTCTAACACGTGTCCCGCCGGGATCAACGGCTAGGATATTTTCTCGGGGTTTCGAGACTCACAAGGTATCGATTCTCTTGCTTAAAAAAACTCTGATGACACTAATATCCCGATCACTTTGGTTGGGACTTCTCCTTTGTACCCCTGGGCTTAACCTCAGCGCAACTTCTTGAGATCTGACGGCTGACGAGATTTCGCAACTTTCCTCTGGGAATCCTGACCGTCGATTTCTCCTCCTTGAAGATGTCTTGATAATGGCTAAGTGTTCCTTCTTAGAAATTTCTCTCTAACGCCTGCGCTTACAACTCTTGCTTGAACCTTCTACGACACAAACCTCCTGTGCTCTCCTTTAATGATATCAGGAAGGTACTATACCTCCTGAGATTTTCCACTCTAATTCTTTCAGAGGAACTTGTGCGCATTCCTTGCGCTCAACATTCAACAACTTCCCAAGCGTTGAATCCTTCTGACTCTGCGCACTCTTGCAACAACAGTCTTCGATATCCTTTTCTCAGATTTACAACTGAGACTTCTTCTTCAGCCTACGCACTCCTTGCATGGCTTTAGAAACCCCCTCTCTCTTTTGAATGAATGAGAACAAGATTTTAACTCCTGAGCCTTCTGTCAACGCACTCCTTGCGGACAACTGCGACTGCACTCCTTGCAGGAATCCTTGCTCAGAAAGAGAAACAATTGTAACTCACTTCACTCCCTCTCAGATTTCAATCTCAGCTCATGAAATCACACACACAGCATAATAACAAATGTATAACAGGAAGTAATTCTCATAAGTAGAGAATTCAACACACATACACAGAGAATAGCACTACAGCGATGAATCTGAATCAACTTCTTCTATTAATTCAAGATCTGTACATGGGTGTCTTCTACAGTTCTCTGCTACTCTACTATACTCTTCCTAGCTTTGAATTATGCTAGCTAATGTTACAATGTGAAATGAGGGTGTCTATATCCGTTCTCCCTCCTTCCTTCTAGAACTGTCTAATCTAGAAAAATCCCATCTACCTGTATTAACTACTATAAATGCCTCCATCTACTTCAGATGAGAGTGTATGGCTCGAGGTATGATTACATTTTTACCAAGGTGCCTAAATTAAATGATCTCATTTATATTCAACGCATCAACTTTAAGAGAAAATTTAAAAATTCAAAAAAAAAACTTGCGCTGGACGTCTTCCATCATATTAGTTTTCAGAATATGACAATGTGTTTTGCATGATGCGATTATACCTCCAATATGAAGGTCCACATGGCAGTCTTTCAACTGAAAGGGAGTGTGCTTCTGTGGTGGAAGACACTCTTACCAAAACTGAACATGGCCTTTGAAGACGTGTCATGGGAAGTGTTCGAGGAATGATTCTGAAAGAGGTGCCTATCTGATGAGTTCATTGAGAGCCAACTTAATGAATTCAACACTTTAAGATAGGGCAGTCATATAGTACATGAGTATGAGGATAGGTTTATGGAGTTTCTCAAATATGCTCTGCATCTAAACACTAAGAAATTAAAGGTTAATAACTTTGTTTTTGGTATCAACTTCAACATTCATGCTAAGGTGAGGATTTTGATGCCTCAAACTTTGCATGATCCAGTACATAAAACTTTTATCACCGAAGAAGAGTTTAATAGTGGAGTTCAGGGTATGACTCCTTCCAGGAAGAAAAAAAAAACTCCACTTAGAGCGTCGCAACAACAAACACTCGTTAGACAGACTTCTAGGCATTGTGATACACCCAGAGGACCTGTATTTTCTACATCACGTAGACATACTGCCAGTTAAAGGAATCCATATAGAGCATCACCGCAAAAACAACATCGTCCTCAAAAACAAAAATAGTATAGTTCTAGTCCATAGAACTGATTAAGGCCTCAGAACCCTAGACCAATAGATTATTCCTATGGTACTAGGAGCACCGACCCTAAGAACATATGTTGTACTTGTGGAGAGACACACCATCAGAAATATTGTCCTATTGAGAAGGAAAGAGTTGTTGGATCAACATGACATACGACAGTGGGAGATTTTGGCAAGGCCCATAGGATTCATTCAATGGATAATAATCACCAGGTTGAGCATCAGTTCACAGTGCTCGAGACTTCATGTATGATAGAAGATCATCAGTTTAGTGTTTTGATAGACCCAGAAACTACTGAGAGTTTTATATCTAGTGTTGTGCTTAAAAGAATTAAGGTGAAGGCAGTTGAACAAGATGAGTTTAGATATGTAAAAATGGCATCTGGTACAAAGAAAAAAATTGAAGGAAAGGTTAAGGATTGTAACATTAACTTGGGTGATTTCGTCACAATTGTAAAACTTTATGTCACTACCTTGGGAAACTGCGACATTGTGATTCGAATGGATTTCTTAGAATCGCACGGTGTGATACTTAAGTCTAAGATGAAGAAACTAAGTTTGATTAATGATTTGGGACAAAGTAGAGTAATTGTAAGAAGAAACCAAGGAGTATCGCTAAGATTTATTTCTTCCTTACAATTACATAAAAGTATGCGCAAGGGATGTAATTTGTACACCATATTAGCACTTGATGAAAAAGGTGACATGGAAAGATTGGAATATTTTCTAGTAGTATCAGAGTTTGTCGATGTTTTTCCTAAAGAATTACTATGTTTACCACCAAATAGAGAATTGGAATTTACTATAGACCTAAAACTTGGAACATAACCAATTGCTAGAACATGATATCAGATGTTGACACATGAATTGCAAGAGTTAAAGATGCAATTGAAGGAGTTGTTGGATTTGGGAGTTATACGTCCAAGCATATCATTGTGGTGTGCACAATTAATTTTTGTAAGAAATAAGGATGGATTGTGGAGTCTTTGCATTGACTATCATTAATTAAACAAAGCCATGGTCAAGAAATGACGCAGGCGCGCCACCCAGGGCACATCCTATCCCACAGGACCTTCTTTTTCCTTCGGCCCAAAGAGCTGGAAGGCTCTTCAAATCCCTTATCGGGACTTTTCTACACCCACAAGACTCTCCTTATGATCTCCCTCTGTCCTATCGAGAAATCGGACCTCGCGTGATCACGAGTCCTGCAGCCACCGGATCGGGTCTCACAAATCCCCGAACCCCGATGAATATCCTCCAAGCTTTCCTGCTCCTGTCGGAAAATTCCCCGTCAGGAAATCAGTACTTACGAGGTCGTGAATCACTCACCTCACGGTCCCCCGATTCCCGATGACCTGTCAGTCAACGTTGACCTTAACCCAATTTATCGGGACTCTCAGCTATCGGGAAATCGGCACCTACGGTGTTGCGGGAACCTGCCTCCTCGATTCTCCGATTCTTGATCTGCAACGACACTCTCTGCTAGGCCTCCCGGTCCATGTGACCACAATACTCATTGTATCGGGGCTTAGGACTTCGTGGGAATGAAGTGTATGAACTTTGCATCCTCAGAATCTCCGATCCTCCACTCCCCGACACCTTTTGGCGTTGATTCCCTGCGAGGGTCTAACCTTTCGACACCTGTCCTCCACTACGTCCTTAATCCTGTCGGGAAATCGCGTATCGGGATATCGTGATTCCCGTTGTCATGTGTACGGGACTTTCAATTCCCCGATCCCCGACTCTGCGGGATCTCCTGCCACGTGTCCCTGTTGTTGGACAGCTCTGATCCTATCGGTAAATCGCGGATCGCAATTTCAACATGCACGAGTCTCTTGTCTCTGAAAACCCCGATTCTTCGATTCACGACTCTTCAGAATCTCTTGCCACGTGTCCCTGCTATTGGATGGTTCTGAGCACCCGTCGGGATATCGCGGATCGCGATTCCCTGATGCAACGATCCTATACTCCTGAAATCCCCAAAATGCCGAACCCCGACTCCTAGGGATCCTCTGACACGTGTCCTTGCAGATTGATAGTTTAAAACTCCCGTTGGGATATCGCAGATCGCGATTCCAACCTGTGAGAGTTCTATGTCTTCGAAAACCCCGAAATGTCGAACCCCGATTCCTTGGGATCCTCTGACATGCATCCCCAAAACGAATGGTTCAGGGCTTTTCGGGAAATCGCGGATCGCGATTTCAATGTGCAAGAGTTTCTTGACTCCGGAAACCCCGATGCTCCGATTCACGACTTCCTCGGGTCTCCTACCATGCGTCCTCGCTAATGGACGGTTCAAAGCTCATCGGGGTTTCACGGATCGTGACTCCTGGTGTTGTGATTTCTTCGCTCCTCGAATTCCCGATGGGTCGAAACCCCGATGCCTCCCTGGATTTCTAACACGTGTCCCGCCGGGATCAACGGCTAGGATCTTTTCTCGGGGTTTCGAGACTCACAAGGTCTCAATTCTCTTGCTTAACAAAATCCCGATGAAACTAATATCCCGATGAATTTGGTCGGGAATTCTCCTCTGTACCCCTGGGCTTAACCTCAGTGCAACTTCTCGAGATCTGACGGCTGACGGGATTTCACGAATTTCCTCTGGGAATCCTGACCATCGATTTCTCCTCCTTGAAGATGTCTTGAGAATGGATAAGTTTTCCTTCTCAGAACTTGCTCTCCAACGCCTGCGCTTACAACTCTTTCTTGAACCTTCTACGGCACGAACCTCCTGTGCTCTCCTTTAATGATATCATGAAGGTACTATACCTCCTGAGATTTTCCACTCTAATTCTTTCAGAGGAACTTGTGCGCATTCCTTGCGCTCAACATTCAAAAACTTCCCAAGCGTTGAATCCTTCCGACTCTGCGCACTCCTGCAACAACAGTCTTCGATCTCCTTTTCTCAGATTTACAACTGAGACTTCTTCTTCAGCCTGTGCACTCCTTGCATGGCTTTAGCAACCCCCTCTCTCTTTTGAATGAATGAGAACAAGAGTTTAACTCTTGAGCCTTCTGTCAACGCACTCCTTGCGGACAACTTCGACTGCACTCCTTGCAGGAATCCTTGCTCAGAAAGAGAAAAAATTGTAACTCACTTCACTCCCTCTAAGATTTCAATCTCATCTCATGAAATCACACATGCAGCATAATAACAAATGTATAACAGGAAGTAATTCTCATAAGTAGAGCATTTAACACACATACACAGAGAATAACACTACAGCCATGAATCTGAATCAACTTCTTCTATTAATTCAAGATCTGTACATGGGTGTATTCTACAGTTGAATCAATTTATTCTTCAATCTCCCAACTGACATCTTCAACTGGGTGTCCCCTCCACTTGACTAGATATTCAAAATATTCTTTCCTCCTGGTTTTCTTACCCATTCTTTTATTCAGTATCTGCTCCATCTGTGGCTTTTCTGCAACTGGCATCTGCTTCTACCACTGGACTTCTGGTTGATCATCACCTTCTGCTCCTACTTCATCAGCTTTATATGGATATAAATCTGAAACATTGAATGTCGGAGATATTCCGATCTCATCCGACAACTCAATTTCATAAGCATTTTCTCCTAATTTCTTCAGGACTTTACATGGCCCAATTTTCTTCATTTTTAGCTTATTGTATGTTCCCCTTGGGAACCTTTCTTTCCTCAAATGCACCAGAACTAGATCACCAACTTCAAATTGAAGTTGTCTCCTATGCCGATCTGCTCTGCGCTTGTACTCCTGGCTTGATTTCAACAGTCGCTCCTTCACCCTACTGTGAAGTTCTTTCATTGCTTCAGCGAATTATTCTGCACTAGCACTGCTAGTATCAGTCTGTTCTGAATCCCTTAGTTCAGACACTCCTCTTGGTTGCCTCCCATAGACAATTTGGAATGGACTTTTTCTTGTGCTCCGATTTACTGAGTCATTGTAAGAAAACTCTGCCTGTGGCAACACCTTGTCCCAACTGTTGTGGTGCTCTGTCACCAAGATTCTTAATAAGTCTCCTAGACTTTTATTTACCACCTCTGTTTGCCCATCTGTCTGAGGATGATAGGCATAACTAAAAATCAAGTTAGTTCCCATCTTCTTCCACAATGTCCTCTAGAAATGCCCGATGAATTTTGTGTCTCTGTCCGAAACTATGCTTTTCGGCAATCCATGAAGTCGAACGATCTCTTTGAATTTTTTTTTTGCGATGTGGGTCACATCGCTGGTCTTCTGACATGCGTTAAAATGTGCCATTTTGGAAAACCTGACAACCACCACAAAGATCAAATCATGTCCTCTTTGCATCCTAGGCAATCCCAATACGAAATCCATGATGATTTCATCCCACGACCTCTCGGGTATGGGTAATGGTTGATAGAATCCTGCATTCTGCTTCCTGCCCTTTGAATGCTGGAAAATTATACATCTGTCAACAAACTTTTTGACTTCCGACCGCATCCTTGGCCAAAAGTATGCTTCGCTTAACTTTGCAAATGTCTTGGCGTGGCAAAAATGCCCTGCCAAGCCTCCGCTGTGTTTTTCTTTTAACAGATTCTCCCTCATGGAGCAATCTGGAATGCATAGTTGATTGCCTTTGAAAAACATCCCATCCTGGATCACATACTCTATCCACTGACTTCGATCTTTGAGAACTGGGTTCTCAGCTGCTCCATACGCTTCACTGAAATCCTGATCAGTTGCATACATGTCCTTAAGATCATCAAAGCCTAAAGTCTTGACTTTGAACTCCTGCAACAACAAACATTTCCTGCTCAAAGCATCAACCACTTTGTTAGCAATACCAGAAATATGTTTAATTACAAATGTAAAATTCTGCATGTATTCTACCCATTTAACATGCCTCTGATTCAATTTCTCTTGTTGAGTTACATACTGCAATGCATGGTTATCACTATATAAAATAAATTCTCTTGGAATCAAATAGTGTCTCCATTTCTTCAATGCCTGTATGAAGGCATAAAATACTTATCATATGTGGAATATTTCTCTTTCGCCTCATTCAGCTTCTCGCTGAAATATGCAATCGGTCTGTCTTCCTGGCTTAAGACTGCTCCTATGGAAAACCCGCTTGCATCACATTTCACCTGAAATGTCTTTTGGAAATATGGCAACCCCATAATTGGTTGCTCTGTAATCTTCCATTTCAGCAAATTGAAACTCTTCTCAGCCTCTTCTGTCCAGTGAAAAGATTTATGTCTTTTCTTGACTGTGTCCATCATTGCTGTGCTAATTCCACTGAAATTCCTTATGAATTTTCGGTAGAAACTAGCCAATCCATGAAAACCTCTCACCTCGAATATGTTCCTTGGTGATGGCCAATTATTAATTACCTCCACCTTATCTGGATCCATCCTCAACTCATTTGCAGATATAAAAAAACATAGATAAATGAGTTATGTCTTCATAAATGAGGATTTCTTCATGTTTATCAACAACTTCTCCTACTGTAGCTTCTTCATCACAATGGCCAAATGCTTCAGTTGTTCAGCCTTTGTCTTGCTGAAAACTAATATATCATCCAAGTACACGATGACAAATTTCCCGATGAATTCCTTCAGCACTTCATTCATTAACCTCATGAAGGTACTCGACGCATTCGTCAAGCCAAACGACATGACAAGCCATTCATACAAACCTTTGTTTGTATTGAATTCTGTTTTCGATTCGTCGCCTTCCCTCATGCGGATCTGATGATATCCAATCTTCAAATCTATCTTTGAAAAAAAAATTGCCCCACTTAAGCAATCCATCAGATCATCCATTCTCAGCAATGGAATTCTGTACCTGATGGTTATCTTGTTAATGGCTCTAGAATCGATGCACATTCTCCAACCTCCATCTTTCTTCGGACTGAGTACTGTTGGAAAAGCACACGGACTCAAGCTTTCCCTGACCAAGCCTTTGTCCAACAACTCCTGGACCTGTCTTTTAACCTCTTCATTCTCCTGCGGCGACAATCTGTACGCGGCTTTGTTTGGAAAACTAGATCCTGGTATGAGGTCTATATGGTGACTCACACTCCTCATCGGCGGTAACGAATGAGGTAATTTTTCTACCACAATGTCAACAAACTCTTCCAGCAGTTCCTGAATTTCTTTCGGCAAATCATCCACTCCTGTGCTGGTCAAAATGATTCTCGGTTTTCTGACCACAAAGAATTGTGGATCTTCCTTCTTCTTCACCTCTGTAAGAAGCTCTTTCCCACTCATGAGAAGTGCCTTGTTGTTCACTTCCGGTTTTACCTCTCTATCTTCAATTGGACACAACATATGAGTTCTCCCATTCTTCTCCAAGGTATATGTGTTCATCCTCCCATCATGAATTACATTTCTATCATATTGCCATGGTCTGCCCAACAATAAATGACAGACATCCATAGGAATAACATCACATAAAATTTTGTCATTATATCCTCCTATCTTAATGTCAACTAAGCATTGTTTAGTGAAATTTACCTAATGTCCCTTCTGTAGCCATGAAACTTTGTATGGACTCGGGTGATCAGTTGTCTCCAGCGCTATCTTTTCTACCATCTCAGTTGAAATGAGATTATCGGTGCTTCCACTGTCCACGATGACCTTGCACACTCTATCCTTTGTCTTGCAAGCAGTCCTAAAAAGACTGTTCCTCTGCGCTGAATTCTCCATCTCCCTCTCTGGCGTCAAAAGGAATTTCTGCATCACCAGCGATCTTCCACCTTCAGCGTATTTTGCCTCAACATCTCGCCTATGTGCCTCGGCGATGTGAGTCTCTCCCGGTTCTTTCTTTTTCTCTGGACATTCAAACGACCTGTGCCCATTCTTTCCACATGTGAAGCATGTGATTACTCCACCTCTTCCTCTTCCTCTACCTCTGGTACGAGGAAACTTATCATTATCAGGATATCCTCCTCTCTGCTCAGTATGTTGTCTTTGTTGTTCCGCATATGGTCCTCTCTGTGAGGTTCTACCTCGTTCAACCTTTCCCTGAGGTTTCTTCCATTCATCCTTGGGCTTCTGGATTCTTTCCTGGGCAACTGCTTTGCCTCTGGGCTGACTTCTGCCTCGACACCTTTGACTCTGTTTGCGGCTTAGCTTCTCCTCAGCTTTCAGAGCCATTTGGTAAGCATCCTCCACCATTCGGATGGTTTCCATGCTTATTTCATCCTGAATTTCATACCTCAGGCCATTCATATACCTGGCCACCTTTTCGTCATTGCTTTCACGATGACCTGCCCTGATATTCAACCTGTAAAATTCCTCAGTATACTCCTTCACTGTCATCGGCTTCTGTCTCAGGTTTTGCATCCCTCCTGAATAGAGAAATTTGATAGTCCCTAGGAATGAATTTTTCCTTCATCTTTGCAATCATCATATCCCAGCTCTTTATCTTCTTCTTGCCTTGGCAACGCCTGTTAGCTTGCAGTTCATCCCACCACAAGGTTACATGTCCTTTTAATCTCATGACGACATGCCTGACCCTCTTATCTTCTTTGATATCCTCATAATTGAAATAAGTATCAAGAGCTCTAATCCAGTCTAGAAGCTCTTATGCATCCATATTTCCCTCATAAACTGGAACGTCCATTCTCACCTTCGTACTCATTCTTACAAAAGCTTTAAGTAAGCGTTCGCTCGCTGCATCTTCCTCTGGGATTTATTCTTCTCTATTTCCAACATCACCTTCATCCTCGGATTCACTGATATCTCATGTATCAGCTTTGTGCCTCTATGATGTCTCCATGTCCTCCATTCTGGCATGAAGATTACGCATTCTCTCTCCATGTCTGGATTATGTATTGGTCTACCTCTTTCTCTGGACATTTCCCTTTCCTCCTCTGGATCAGGTGATTGTCTACCTCTTCTCCTCGGTGGCATGGTAAATTCTCCCTGTCTTCTGCTACAGAAATCAAAGAAGCTTTTCCGGTGCTCTAATACCACTTGACGCAGGCGCGCCACCCAGGGCACGTCCGCTCCCACATGACCTTCTTTTTCCTTTGGCACGAAGAGATGGAAGGCTCTTCAAATCCCTTATCGGGACTTTTCTACACCCACAGGACTCTCCTTATGATCTCCCTTTGTCCTATTGGGAAATCATACCTCACGTGATCGCGATTCCTACAACCACCGGATCGAGTCTCACAAATCCCCGAACCCCGATGAATATCCTCCAAGCTTTCCTGCTCCTGTCGGAAAATTCCCTGTCGGAAAATTGGTACTTACGAGGTCGTGAATCTATCACCTCACATTCCCTCGATTCCCGATGACCTGTCAGTCAAAGTTGACCTTAACCCAATTTATCGAGACTCTCAGCTATCAGGAAATCGGCACCTACGGTGTTGCAGGAACCTGCCTCCTCGATTCTCCGATTCTCGATCTGCGACGACACTCTCTGCTAGGCCTCCCGGTCCATGTGACCACAATACTCGTTGTATCGGGGATTCAAACTTCGTGGGAACGAAGTGTATCAACTTCGCGTCATCAGAATCTACGATTCTCCGTTCCCCGACACCTTTTGGCGTTGACTCCCTGCGAGGGTATAACCTTCTGACACCTGTCCTCCACTACATCCTTAATCCTGTCGGGAAATCGCGTATCGGGATATCGCGATTCCCGTTGTCATGTGCACGAGACTTTCAATTCCCCGATCCTTGAATTTGTGGGATCTCCTGCCACGTGTCCCTACTGTTGGATGGCTCTGATCCTATCGGGAAATCGCGGATCGCGATTCCAACATGCACGAGTCTCTTGTCTCCGAAAACCCCGATTCTCCGATTCACGACTCTTCGAAATATCTTGCCACGTGTCCCTGTTGTTGGACAGTTCTGAGCACCCGTCGGGATATCCCGGATCGTGATTCCCTGATGCAATGATCCTATACTCCTGAAATCCCCGAAATGCCGAACCCCGACTCCTAGGGATCCTCTGACACGTGTCCTTGCAGATGGATAGTTTAAAACTCCCGTCGGGATATCATGGATCGCGATTCCAACCTGCGAGAGTTATATGTCTTCGAAAACCTCAAAATGTCGAACCCCGATTCCTTGGGATCCTTTGACACGTGTCCCCAAAATGAATGGTTCAGGTCTTGTCGGGAAATCGTGGATCGCGATTTCAATGTGCAAGAATTTCTTGACTCCGGAAACCCCGATTCTCTGATTCACGACTTCCTCGGATCTCCTACCACGCGTTTTCGCTAATGGACGGTTCAAAGCTCGTCGGGGTTTCACGGATCGCGACTCCTAGTGTTGTTATTTCTTCGCTCCTGGAATTCTCGATGGGTCGAAACCCCGATGCCTCCCTATCTTTCTGACACGTGTCCCACCGAGATCAATGGCTAGGATCTTTTCTCGGGGTTTCGAGACTCGCAAGGTCTCGATTCTCTTGCTTAACAAAACCCTGATGAGACTAATACCCCGATGACTTTGGTCGGGACTTCTCCTCTGTACCCCTGGGCTTAACCCCAGCATAACTTCTCGAGATATGAAGACTGACGGGATTTCGCGACTTTCCTCTGTGAATCCTGACCGTCGATTTCTCCTCCTTGAAGATGTCTTGAGAATGACTAAGTGTTCCTTCTCAGAACTTGCTCTCCAACGCCTACGTTTACAACTCTTGCTTGAACCTTCTACGGCACGAACCTCCTATGCTCTCCTTTAATGATATCATGAAGGTACTATACCTCTTGAGCTTTTCCACTCTGATTCTTTTAGAGGAACTTGCGTGCATTCCTTGCGCTCAACATTCAACAACTTCCCAAGCGTTGAATCCTTCCGATTCTGCACACTCCTGCAGCAGCAGTCTTCAATCTCCTTTTCTCAGATTTACAAATGAGACTTCTTCTTCATCCTACGCACTCCTTGCATGGATTTAGCAACCCCCTCTCTCTTCTGAATGATTGAGAAAAAGAGTTTAACTCATGAGCCTTCTGTCAACGCACTCCTTGCAGACAACTTTGACTACACTCCTTGCAGGAATCCTTGCTCAGAAAGAGAAACAATTGTAACTCACTTCACTCCCTCTTATATTTCAATCTCAGCTCATGAAATCACACACACATCATAATAAAAAATGTATAACAGGAAGTAATTCTCATAAGTAGAGCATTCAACACACATACACAGAGAATAACACTAAAGCCATGAATCTGAATCAACTTCTTCTATTAATTCAAGATCTGTACATGGGTGTCTTCTACAGTTCTCTGCTACTCTACTATACTCTTCCTTGCTCTGAATTATGCTAGCTAATGTTACAATGTGAAATGAGGGTGTCTATATCCGTTCTCCCTCCTTCCTTCTAGAACTGTCTAATCTAGAAAAATCCTATCTACCTGTATTAACTACTATAAATGCCTCCATCTACTTCAGACAAGAGCGTATGGCTCGAGGTATGATTACATTTTTACCAAGGCGCCTAAATTAAATGATCTCATTTATATTCAGTGCATCAACTTCAAGAGAAAATTTAAAAATTCAAAAAAAAAAACTTGCGCTGGACGTCTTCCAGTTGTCTTCTACTTCCACGTTGGTTTTGCTTGTCGTGAGGGATGCTCTTGCATCAAGAACCAATACCTATTACCGATAATTGATGACTTATTTGATCAAATGAAGGGAGAGAAAATGTTTTCAAATATTGATTTAAGATCATAGTATCACCAATTACGAATCAAAGAGGAAGAAATTCCTAAAACAATGTTTAAGACAAGATTCAGACATTATGAATTTATTGTATTACCATTTGGATTGACAAATGACCCTGGTGTTTTCACGAGTTTAATGAACGGAGTATTATGTGAATACTTGGACAAGTTCGTACATATATTTATTGACAATATATTGATTTACTCTCAGACGAAAGAGGAGCACCACGAACATCTGAGATTAGTTCTACAGTGCTTAAGGGAAAGCAAGTTGTATGGAAAGTTGTCGAAATGTTCTTTTTATCAGACAAAGATTTACTATTTGGGAAACAATATTTCTGGAGAAGGTATCATTGTGGATCCAGTGAAGGTTGAGGCTATTATGGAATGGCCAACACCGATAAACATACAATAAGTACATAGTTTTATGGGATTAACAGGTTATTATCGACATTTCATCGATGGTTTTTCAAAAACAACAAATCCAATTATGAAATTGCAAAAGAAGTATAAGAAATTCACATGGTCTGAGAAATGCGCGGAAGAATTTCAAACGCATAAGGAGATATTAACGACAACATCGATATTGAACTTTCCTGATATGGACAAATAATTCTTGGTATGCATGGACGCATCCAAGGATATGGTGGAGTATGTAATATCCCTAGGCCGAACCCAGTTGTAAATGTAAATGAAAATGTACTTAAGCTGGTGAGTTGTTTGATATCATTGTGTATGCACCTTTCATGGCATAGTGCGCACATGTATTGCACAGTAAAATGGTGAAGTGTGCACATTCTTGGATACCGCACACAACAAATTAAGTGCACATGATTTTGAGGCTAGGGAGCCTTTGTGTATATGCTGTGTTTTATAGGCTGGTGAGCCAATTATTATAAGATAGGATGCTTATGTTTTGATTAGGCCGGAGAGCCTAAATGTTAAAGGCCAATGCACCTACTTTTGTATATATCTCATAATTAATATAAAATTCATCGTTGCGCATAGACTGGCCATGATAAAAGAGATGGGGGACTAAACTCCACTGGTTAGGGAAAGGGTAGGGCTAAAATTTAAGGAAAAGGGCTAAGCTAGGGAGCTTAAGACAAAAATGAATATTATATTAATATTTCTTAAATCATAAAGTATGGATAATTATTTTATCCTAAGTTCTAAAGTTGGGTACAAGTGGGCCAAAGTAGCTCCCAACATGACAAGTGTCAAGTTGGGGACATGCATACATATTGTTGGGACTTAGTTCATTTTCCCATCTTTTTCCATCATTCTTCCCATGATTCCTTCGATCATTCAGTCAGCCAGTCAATCATCCATGAGCATGCACACACCCATTGAGCTATCTTTCGTATCTTCATGACTGTACTTGAACCTATATTCATATCCATTCTGTGTTGGTGTATCTGGTTAGCCTAGGAGCTGGGCTAAAGAAGCAGGTTGTCAGGGCCGTGGGATATTGAAGAGGCGGGTTGTCAGGACCGTGAGGAATTTCTCTCTGGTTAGAGAGAGTTGTTGGGAGTTGATTTCCTGAAGGTGCTAAACTACAGCTACAGGGCTTTGAGACTTCTTGTCCAGCCTGTTGCTGAACCTTGGAAAGGAAGTGGGGCAGCCGAAGCACTATTGAGCATAGAAGGGGAACACTTCCTGGGGTGGGATATGCATGTGGGGAATGAGGGACTATAGGCTGTTAGTTTGAGTTGGCACCTGAGATGGAGTCTTTCCTATTGTCTATGAGCCTTTATCTTGGTTAGGAATCCCTTTACTCGGGTGGAGTTTAGCCCCAGCTCGGGGGTGACTCATTGTTGAGAGTGATGAACACTGTGGTCTAAGGTTGGGAGGTTCGTGGAAGGTCTGCACATAGTTGGTGACATTCTTACCAATATAAGTGCCAATTGTGTGATAAATTTATATGTTGCATTGTTATTTACGTGCTTATTTTTATGGGTTATCATATGTATGGTTATGTCTGTCTGTATATTTATGGGTATTTCCTATATATGATGCATGCATACATTTACTGTTATTTCAGTGTGAATCTGTGCATTTACATATGTATTTGGCTATTTACGTTTTATGTATATATATATTTCCGCAAGAGTTCTCTGTGTATATATTTTTATTGCATGCAGTTTGAAAAATTTATGTGGCATAGCTTAGTTGGATACTGGGTATGTTATAGAATGTTTCATAGAGAGAACGTAAGAGTTCTATGGCATAGCGTGGCCCGGTATGGATGGTCGGGGATGTTACAACATTGTAGCAGAGCTTCAGTTTTCAACACTAAGTCTGGATGGGCCGAGAAAGTTGAGTTGAAGCGATATGTCATAGAAGATTTATTTCGAAGTGGCCAAATTTCAGTTTGTAGAGCGTCCATGGTAAAAAGTAACAACAACTGGGTGAAATTGGGAAAAGCCCAAATTTTTGTTGTTAAATTCATGAGGAAATGGAGAAATTCGGTCAAGTGGTGAGATATTATTGTTTTAATATCTGTTCTAGAAAATTCAGACATGGAATTGGTCGAATTTGAAGTTACAGTGAAGCCATGATAGTTGGAGCGAGTTTTACAATTTAAATTCTCAATTCGTGAATTGATTTTGGGTAAATGCATTCCAGAAATGTCAACCCACAATGATTTGTTGTTACATAAGTGAACTGGTGTTATCGGGGTGAAATTGAACGAATTTCATAGTTGCAGAATGTCTATGGTAAATTGGGGAAAAAGTTAAGCAAAAACCCCAATTTCTGCAGCGGAATTCATGAGGAATTGATGCGCAGTAAAAACTTGTGATAGGTAAAATTTGGCATTGCACGGAAAGATATTGGTGTGTTGGTGCGCATGCTAAATTTTGGTGCCATGCGGAAAAATGTTAGTGTGCAGTTGTGCACGCTAAATTTCGTTGCCGCGCGAGAAACTTTTAGTGTGTGGTGTGCGCGCTAAAAATCGGCGTCGCGCGGAAAAATGTTGGTGTATAGGAGCGCGTACTAAATTTAGCATTGCGCGGTGTGCACACACATAATAAGGACACGCATGGTGGGCGCAGTGTTGGCAGAGCACAGAGGATTTTTGTTGGTGTGCACGCAATGTGGGTATATGTTGTCACGCGAGAATTTAGTTAGTGGTGCACGTAGAGTTTTGGTGCGCGATGGAGACGTACTAAACTCTGGCATGGTGTAGTGTGTAGAGTATAATACACGCGGAATATCAATACACAATACAAAAAAAAAACTGCGCGCAACAGGTAATAGTGCAAGAACCAAAACTGTGAGCGGTAGATATTGGCGCACGACACAAAAGTAGTGCGCGCAAGATATTGGCGCAACAAAGAAGTGATACACAATGGTTTTAAAGTGCGTGAAGCATGATTTACCTTGTGTTGTTGTTATGCATGGTGAATATGTGTTTACAGGTTGAAATTGTGTGCGCGAAGTTGTTTGAAGGGTGAACAACAACAGAAAACCAGTTATTTCTGCGACATTTTATATCATTTGAATGACATCTTTTTTGCAGCGCGTTTTTGAGGCCCTTAAGAGCGTTTTTAGCAACACAAAAACCATCAGAACAAAGTGTGCCAAGGCACACTCTGTCTCCACAGTTCAAATAAAAGAGCTCGGAGATATATTTCTAATGGTGTAAACCATTCATCAAACAGATCTTTTATGAGAAAGTTATAAGACAAATAGTGAAGGGTAAAATTTAAGACCCATCTAACTTCAAAGGGCCATAACTTTCTGCTACGGAATCAGTTTGAGACACAGGAGTAGTCAATGGAAATATATGGAACCATAGAATACATTCCAAGAGCTGAATAAAATTTATGGGCATGTTAAAAGTGTTTAATATGGAAAATAAGGAACCTGTAGCATACCAGTTACAATATGGTATTTCGGTCTGGAATTTCAGTAAGTTGTAACTAGCATCCCAGAACCCAGAAAGAGGTGAAACTTAGACAGAGTGTCCATAAGATGTAAATGAGGAAACTCAATTGAGATCCTATGAAACCTCCAATTGATTAGGTGTGAAAATGAATAATTACAGTGCAGAGTTGCACGAAGTTGAAAAATGAACATAAAAAATAATGGACAAATTTCTAATAACCATAAATTTCTTCTCAAGACTCGGAATTGAGCATGGGAGTAGGCGATGGAAAGGTGTGGGAAAGTGGAATATAATAATCCACCCAAAAAATTGATCTAGGCATTCAAATTTCAGGAAATCAAAAGAAATAAATCTGATATATATTATTGAATGAGAGTGGTTCATATTTTCATGAAATTGTTGAAACAATTAGCCTGATAAAGTTTTGTTGGCTGCACATTTTGAAAAGTTAACTACAACTAGATCAGATTAGAATCAACACAAAGTCCATAGTAATGGAAGAAGCACAGGGGACTTACATTCAGGAGGATGACATTAGAGGGATGGATGTCCATTTGAGCATTGAAGGAACAAACTCCAATGGACATGGAGATGAAATGAATGATAACATGAATATGGAAAAGACCATTAAAAATTTACAGAAGGATGTCCAAAGCAATAAATATGATAATGAAAGGATTATGAGAGCCAAGGAGCAATAGGATGACTTCAACATGAAGTTATTGCAGATCTTTAACATAATATAAAAGAAATTGGACAAGGAGAGTGGCTCAAGCAAATCTGGAAGTCACGGGACTCCTGATGAGAAAATAAGAACCATAAGTGTTAGCAAACATCATCATAATCACTCCCCAAGTAATTCCAATAAGAGAGCACACAACAACTCAAGTTTGTCCCATTTTAGGAAGAACAAGAGGTCTAGGGTGGATGAGCTATGATGATAAATCAACAAATTCAAACCTCCTACATTTGATGGTGAGCAAAAAAAGGATGAAGATGCAGAGACATGGTTGTTGGGCATGAGAAAGTATTTTCAATTGCATAATTATTCATCTCATGCAGAAGGTAGAATTGCTATCTATCAACTCAAGAGAAAGGCATCCATGTGGTGGGATCAGCTTGTGCAGGCGCAACACATTAAAGATAAAAGTGTTACTTGGAGGGAATTCAAGAAGTATTTTGAGAAGACATACTTGACTAAGAGATACTATGACAAGAAAATGAAACAGTTCTTTGAAATCAAGCTTGGGAGTATGAAAATTGATGAATATGAAAGAAGGTTTCTAGAATTGTTGAAGTATGTCTCTTTCATTAAGGATGAGACAGTTAAGATTCAAAGGTATTTAAGTGGATTGTCGTCATTCATTGGTGACAAAATACAATATGATGATCCAAAGACATTGGAGGAGACCATAAAGCGAGCTAAATGCCTTTATGATCAACAAAAATCAAGGCCAACTTTCCAAAAATCTTGGGAAGACAAAAAGAAATTCAAGGTGGATCAGAGGAAGAAGTGATCTAAGCCACCATTCTTCAGAAATAATCCACAGGTACAACAAACTCCTAGAGAGACCAGAACAATTGAAACAGGGGGTCAAAGGCCAAGGCAACCACCTATTCAATCTTGGGTTGTAAAGGAGATCATATGTTCAGAGATTTCCCTCACAAAGGTGAAAAAGGGAGAAATGTTCAAAATGTACAGCAAGATGAAACAGTGGAGGACATGGGAAGAAATGTACCAAGGATCTATGCATCCCTGGACAACAAGCAAGTAGAGTATCAGTCACATATGATTAAAGTGGAAGGTATGATCAATAACCAAACCATTTCTATTCTAATTGATCCAGGAGCTAGACATAGTTATATAGACCTTAAGATGGTGGAAAGTTTGCATTTTCTAAGAAGCAAGCTTGGGAAATATTGGTTGGTGTAGCTGGCTATCAGAGCCAAAAGAAAATTTAATCAAATGGTTAAGTCATGTCTTATGGACATGAATGGGCTAAACACCATGGCGGATTTGAACATATTGTCGTTAGGTTCTTATGAATGTCTAATTGGGATGGATTGGTTGGACCAACATCATGCCATCCTAGACTGGCATAACAAGGCCTTTACTTGCTTGGATGAGGAAGGGACCCTAAGGAAGGTGCAAGGAATTCCTAGGGCAGTAACCGTTCGAGAAATTTTAGCATTGCAGCTGAAGAAATGTTACAGAAAAGGGTGTCAAATATTTGCAACACATATGGAAGAGACACCTAAAGATAAGGTGCCAAATTCGGAAGATTATGCAGTCTTGGAAAATTTTGAAGATGTGCTCAGGGAGGTATCGGGACTACCCCCAAAGAGAGATATTGATTTCTCTATAAATCTAATGCCTGGAGCATCTCTAGTGTCAAATACTCCTTATAGAATGAGTACACCAGAGATGAAGGAGTTGCAAATGCAACTTGAAGAGCTTCTGAAGAAGGGGTATATATGCCCAAGTGTGTCACCTTGGGGTGCCCCAGTCTTGTTTGTGAAGAAGAAAGATGGGACAATAAGATTGTGCATTGATTTTAGACAGTTGAATAAAGTGACTGTAAAGAAAAAGTATCCTTTACCAAGGGTTGATGATCTTTTTGATCAATTGACGGATGAAAAGATCTTTTCAAAGATAGATCTCAAGTCAGGATACCATCAGGTAAGGATTTTAGAGGAAGATATCAGCAAGACCACCTTCAGGACAATGTATGGGTCATTATGAGTTCACAGTGGTGCCATTTGGGTTGTCAAATGCACTAACTGTTTTCATGTTCTTAATGAATGGTGTTTTCTGAGAATATTTAGACAAGTTTGTCATTGTCAATTTGGATGACATTCTTATATACTCTAAGTCAGAAGAAGAGCATGAGAATCATTTGAGAATGGCGTTGCAAGTATTAAGGGAGCATCAGTTGTGTGCCAAATTGAGCAAGTGCTCATTTTATCAAAAGAAAATTCATTATTTGGGGCATATCATTTAAAATGATGGGATAGCAGTGGAACCTGAGAAGATAGAATCTATTAGAGAATGGTCAGCGCTAAAGAATGTGATCGAGGTCATATAATTCATGGGCCTTGCAGGCTACTACATGAGATTTATTGAAGGATTTTCAAAGATTGCACACCCAATCACTTCCTTGCAAAGAAAGGGTGTGAATTTTTAGTGGACATTGGATTGTGA
This sequence comes from Picea glauca, assembly GCA_000966675.3. Taxonomy (NCBI): domain Eukaryota; kingdom Viridiplantae; phylum Streptophyta; class Pinopsida; order Pinales; family Pinaceae; genus Picea; species Picea glauca. The sequence goes on from JZKD02S1726836.1 coordinate 396,131, forward strand.
AAGGAGTGTCGAACACTTGAAACAATTATTAACAATTTCTCCAATACGAAGGATTGCAGACCCAAATGAAAAATTCATTGTATGCACAGATGCATGTCAAGAGGGACTTGGTGGAGTCCTCAGTCAAAATGGGTTTGTTATATGTTATGAGTCAAGTAAGTTAAAGGATCATGAAAGAAACTATGCCACTCATGATTTGGAGTTGGCAGCCATAGTGCATGCCTTGAGGAAATGGAGACACTACCTCATGGGGAAAATGTTTGAGCTAAGAACAAACCATAATGGTCTGAAATATTTATTTGATCAGCCAACTCTAAATGCTAGACAAAGCAGATGGTTAGAATTTCTAAGTGAATATGACTTTGATATAAAGCATATCAAGGGAAAAGAGAACAAAGTGGTTGATGCACTCAACAAAAGAGTATATGAATTGCATGCTACAACCATTAGCATTTACCAATCAGATTTGAAAGACAGAATTATAGAGGCTTCCAAATCAGATTTGCAATACAATGAATTAGTGGAAAAATTACAACAAGGTATTTTGCAACAGAAAATTGAGGAAGATAAGCTAGATAATGATGAAATTATCATGTACAGGGGCATAATTTATGTACCAAATTCCCAGGAATTGAAAAATATGATATTGAGATAAATGCATAATGTGCCTTATGTTGGGCACCCAAGATATTAGAAAACTATTGTAGCTATCAAGAGCCGATGTTATTGGCCAGGAATGAAGAAAGAGGTTGTTGATTTTATTGCTAGAGGTTTGGAATGTCAAAAGGTAAAGGTTGAGCATAGACACCCAGCTGGTTTGCTAAAACCATTACCCATTCCTGAGTGGAAGTGGGAAGTTGTAACCATGGATTTCATTACCAAATTACCTAGAACAAACAAGCAACATGATTCTATCATGGTAGTAGTGGATAAGCTTACTAAAGTTGCCCATTGGGTGCCAGTTAGGCTCACTCACAAGGCAACGAACATTGTGGATTTTTATATGAAATAAATTGCTAGATTACATGGAATACCCAAGACAATTGTGTTTGACAGAGATCCAAAATTTACCTCAAAATTTTGGAAGGGATTATTTAATGGATTTGGAACAAATTTGAATTTTAGTACAAATTATCATCCAGAATCAGATGTGAAAATAGAGAGGGTGAATCAAGTGATTGACGATATGTTGAGGATGTATGTGATGGATAAACTATCAAAATGGGAAGACTACCTACACTTGGTAGAGTTTGCTTATAACAATGGGTACCAAGCATCTCTAAAGATGAGCCCATTTGAGGCACTTTATGGTAGAAAGTGAAACACACTAGTAAGTTGGGATAACCCAACAGACAGAGCAGTGGTTGGGCCAGATTTTCTCAGGAAAATGGAGGAGCAAATGATTAAAATAAAACAAAATTTAAAATCTTCCCAAGACAGATAGAAAATCTATGTTGATAAGGGAAGAATTCACAGGGAATTTAAAGTGGGTGATCATGTATTCTTGAAAGTGAAGGCCAACAGAAGTTCCCTGAAGTTGGGAAACTGTTCAAAGTTGGCATCTCACTATTGTGGGACATTTGAAATCCTAGAGAATATTGGTCCAATTTCTTATATGATTGCATTGCCTGCATCTATGTCTGTTCATAATGTATTCCATGTATCATTGCTAAAGAAATATATACCTGATGATAGTCATGTTATTGATAGGAATGTGATTCAGGTGGGGCAAGAAGGCGCTTTTGAAGTGCATTTGGTACGCATTCTGGACCGGAAAATAAAATAGCTCTGGAATCGATCCATGGGGCTTGTAAAGGTTCAATGAACCTGGTATGGTCCCGAGGATGCTACTTGGGAGCATGTGGATGCAATGTGGGTAGAATACCCGCATCTTTTTAGGATTTTTGAAATTATGTTGTATATGGGTACATGATGCACTGAGGAAAGTGCATAAATAAGGGGAGGGGATTACTTGAACCCAATTGTAAATGTAAATGAAAATGTACTTAAGCTGGTGAGTTGTTTGATATCATTGTGTATGCACTTTTCATGGCATAGTGTGCACATGTACTGAGCAGTAAAATGATGAAGTGTGCACATTCTTGGATATCGTGCACAACAACTTAAGTGAGCATGATTTTGAGGCTAGGGAGCCTTTGTGTATATGTTGTGTTTTATAGGTTGGTGAGCCAGTTATTATAAGATAGTATGCTTATGTTTTGATTAGGCCGGAGAGCATAGATGTTAAATTCCAGTGCGCCTACTTTTGTATTGTTATAGCAAGATTTGCCTCACCATTGCTATCTTTCACAGAGGGCCTTTTTCCATTTCCCTATGTAGACTTGTCATCCCTTTTTGATGAATCCAGAGCCAAAAATACACATTTTTCCACATGTATGCACCCTATCTGCTATACAACATTCGTATATGCAGGCTACTCCACTACATCCCGTGTACATCGAGACTTTTTCTAGAAAATACAAAAATAGAGTTGGGTTTCCATGTCATGACAGAAGATATTTGATCCTTGGCCTTCCACATATTGGAAACGTTATGACTTGGCCCTTCAGTTGCATTTTGAAGACTATAAAAGAACAATTTCGAGCTATGGAAAAGAGGAGAAAGCATTCAACTTTGAGAGAAAAGTTACTGTGGAGAAATTACTTCATATTGAGTTTGCATCCATTTGTCCCTCAAGTTTGAACACAGTGTTCAACCCCCAAGCTCTTTCCCTATTGTTGAGAGAACCTCATTGTCTCTCTCCTTTGAGCTTTCCTTTGGTGGAGGATTGAAGTGGTGGAGGCCCAGTTGGAAGGAACTTGGTTTCTTGGTTTCAAACCGTGCCGACACGGAAGTTTGTAATGTTGTCACTTTTGTTGATCAATTATTAATAGAAATACTCCTTTCTCGTCCTATTGGTATCATGCAAATATATGATTATTATCCATGGGAATGTTTGTAATTTTTATTAATGGATTATGTTATCTAATGTTCTAACCCATTTATAGTATCACTATGTACTTGCTCTGCTTGTTTGTTGAGAACTTGTTGGAGGTATAAATCTTTGGGTCGAAGTGCTCAACAATGGAACATCATTGAACTTTGGATCGAGGTAATCCTATTTATTATCTTGCACATTAGTTTATATAGAATACAATGGAATTGAGTTGATTTATGTAGTCATACCTGTCTGTTGTGGTTTAACCTTGGCCATAGAGAGTTTTTCCCTCGTAACATAATTGGCGACTCCAATGGGGAGAGATCTTCCTTATAAGGGTTGAAGTATTTTTTCTTCTTGCATTGCTCTTTTTCCTTTGTGTTTCTTGTCGTATCACTGCTTGACGGATTTTGTTCACTCTGGGTCTAATTTTTCAACCTTTTTTCCCTTGCCTGGCCTTGTTTTAAAGCCTATACGCTCCTTTTGCTAGTCTAGGATTTAGTGCCTTGGAATAGGATTTTGTGAGTAAAAATCTCCAAGGAGATTAAATCAACATAAGTGTCTGAGACAGGGAGTTGAGAAGTCCATTGTATAATTGGTAATATCAGGAGGCTCCGCTCACACCGGAGTTAATCACGAGGTCATGCGAATTTAGTTAAAGGGATAACTCTTGGATACTCACCTAGCATTAGAGATATTTATGTGGATTTATTCATATTTGGGGATATTACTAGTACCCATACCTCTGTGAGAGGTGGTTCTTTCAAGGTTTCGAGCTTTGCTACCCTGCCCATATGGTGATCCAGACTTACGACTGCTTGCTTGTGCATTGGTTATACGATGGTTTATTAGTTTCTTAACTTAGGTATCTCATAGGTTACTTGCAGAGGTTATTTTGCTTGTACCTTGGGTCAGATAGGGGTTGGACAACACACAACCTTTATGGAGGATTACCTCTCCAAGGGGATCTGACCGACTAGTTGTTAATCCCACGAGGGCCTTGATGACGAGCGAAAAAGACCATCCATCAATTGGAAGAACGAGTCTGGTCCGGGGTTGTCTAAATAACCCAAGCCGTTTGGTATAACTCGTTCTGACGGGTTTAATGGCTCCATTGGACAATCTAAAATTCCTAGAAGAAACAAATAAAAGAAATAAAGGAGATAACTATTAAATAACCACTTAATATATATATGCACATATACATATATAACTATTGTAGATAGTATTTAAACAACAAATCTGCCTATCTTATTTATGTGCATGATATACAAGTTACGAGTTTTAATCTAAACTCACGAAAATCTATGTGAAGATGGTTGCTTTAACAAAAGCAGATAAAGAAAACACATAAGCTATTTTTGTTTTCTCTTTATTAATCTAAGATTAAATAGAAAAATATACTATGAATGTTAAGCCCTAATATTGGCTCATTACCCCTTAATTGGGGCATATTATATTAGTAATGTTATTTCATTTATGTTGGCTTTAGGCCATTAGTTGTAATTATACCTCCTAGTCTCCTATATATACCAAGGCTACATTTTCATTTTGAATCATCTTGTACTTGAACATTTAAGTGGGGTAAAAGGAGGTTGCCCCCTCGAAGAGGATTATTATCTGAAATTCTCTCTTTTTCAAGGCGTTGAGTAATTTTTCTAAGGATTTTATATGCTATATTGATATTTGGTTCTTAACATATGGTATCAGAGCTTAAGGTCTTGGGGTTTCGCTGCTACATATGAGACACCTTGGAATTTTTGCTATAACTTTGTTTCTACAATGTTTCAGAAGGAATGGCTTCCAGGATATTTAGTATATGGATCAAGGTACGTTGGGTTCAAAATTTAGCTCCTGAGGCCTTATACTTTCAGAGATACAACCTGTACAAGATAGGGTTCTGGAATCGTCCTGAACTAAGTCATTGCGGAATTTTTGCTATAAAAACTTTTCTGTAATGTTTCAGAACCTAAGCTCTGGAGTAAATTTATATAAATTAGCAAGGTATCTATGGTAAAAATTTTAGCTTTTGGGTCATCTTAAATTTGTGTATACACCTTGTGTAAGATAGGGTATCTGACTAGTCCTATTGACTAGTCTCAAGAAGATGTTCCAGGTAAAAAAATTATAACTTCTTCCTAGAGTATCCAAATTGTATGGGACTGGTTGCATTGGATCATGGACAGTCTGTAGTATTTCTGGTGTGAGTTTCAAAAATTTATATTAATTATTTTGTGCGGGGCACACTATACAAGTGAGATATCCTGGAAAGGCCAAAAATCGGCAAGTTGTGGAGAAGTTACCGTAAATTCCACTTGGCACATCCAATTTTGATCAGACTTGTGGCATTGCAAAGAAAAAATATCATAGAAATACATAAAAGAAAGTTTCATACCCAGAAGGGACGAAACTTGGGAGATACAACAGAAGAAATATTTTCTAGCAGAACCACCTCAAAATCAAGGTTCAAAAGTGATACTTGGCCAACATGCCACCCAAAAAGGGAA
>JZKD02S1726836.1:413460-432165 GCA_000966675.3 Picea glauca
GTTTCATAGGATGGTTGCTGAGTTGTGTGGAGTGATAAGTAGCAAGAACTTAGCTGTTTTCAGTTTATCTTTTACATGCATATACAGAACAGTACCAGTTAGTACCAAGTAGTACAGAGTAGTGCAAACGCGTGCAGAACAGAGTAGAGTACAATAGCTTCTTTCAGCAAGATTCTTTTAACAGTTCAGGGATTAGTTTGGCATCCTTTAAACCCCCTCTTTAGCCCTGCATTTCCTGTGCTGGTTCCTCTAAGTCTACCTTCCCGAGTTGACAATTAAATGTTGATTTACATGGTATATCTGCAGCTCGACAATTTGAGCATATTTGATAATCATTACGTGATCCAGCTTAAGATATCTTTCGTTAAAAAATGAAATATGGTGACAGACTTCATAAATGAAAGCCACGATGTTTAAGTTAATGGCTCCAATGTTGTTGACAGGGCCACTACTGCCAGCAGGTGTCCATAGCCTCGATAGGGATGTCAATTAACCCACTCTGACACTTCTATCCTGTCCAAGAAATTTCAAATCAGAATGAAGGATGCTTATGATCAAAAAGAATTTTACCTGAGAATTTTCTTTAACCTGACATCACTTCACTACCAGTGGGCCTGTTTAGTACCCCGATGAAGTTGTCTTGGAATCATGCATGCATTAACCCACTACCAGCATACCTGTTCAGTATCCCGACGGATTTTCAAACACTTCCCACAACTCTTGGGAGAATTATTGATATAATTTAAAGATATTCAGAAGAGCGGGGTGATGCTGAAAATTTCAGTCTTTGGCACATTTGTTATTTTCCGGCTCTTTTAATTTTTGCTTGCTAACCTTCATCATGGTCTGAAAATAGTTCACTGATGAAACTAATTTTTCGAGGACACGAAGGCATCTTTGAGTTGCTTTCTTAAAAATAGGGACATCGTAAAGTGCTTTTAATGATAGTCATGTTTGCTTTCAATTGCAAATTGAAACCAAAAATCAATTCTCGACAAAAAACCATCTTTAACTAGTCTACGTTTTTCTTAAGGAAATACAACAGTTGATGCTCCGACAGTCCTTGACAGTTGTTTAAAGATGAAGCATTTTGTTCTCCCTTTTGAACTAGACCGTAATACAAGCGTGTTTGACTCAGAAGGCCAAAATAAAAATAAAAAAATGAAAAGGAAAACCAAAACAAACCAAAATAGAAAATATATGTACAAAAGGTGTATCTAGGATTTGTTAGGCAAAATACCTCTTGAGAACTTGGCCATTCACTGGAAAGGTGTCTGGTTGTCCCTCTAAATTCTGCAGGCGGAAAGAACCGGGACCTAGTTTTTCGGCGACTAAGAAAGGTCCCAACCATAGGTTTTGGAAATTTGTATGTTCACCTTTCCCCTCATGAGGTTTATCCCACTTGAGGAAAATATCACCTACCTCAAAATTCACATTTGAGGAAGAACTCGAATCAAACCATCTTTTGACAATATGTTGATGCTGATCCAGTTTTTGTTTTTCTTGAGCTCTTACCTCTTCTAACTTCAGCAAAGCATTAATCCGACTTTCCAAGGGAGGAAAATCTTCTTCCTGAACTTTCTAGGATAGTTGCAGAGAGGGAAGCAGAACATGCGGAGGAAGAATTGCTTCCCTTCCATAAACAAGAAAAAAGGGGGAATTACCAATAATGATTTTCGAGGTCATCCTATTAGCCCATATTGCATTGAAAAGTGTGTTGTGCCAGTTTTTGTGGTTTTTGGAAACTGTCCTCTTGATGATTTTGATCAGGTTTTTGTTTGTCGATTATGCTAAACCATTTCCTTGGGGATAATAGCTGGCATAATATTTCAGTTTTATCCCTTTTTCTAAAGCAAAGACACTCATGTTGAGGGATGAGAAATAGGAGGCATTATCGAAAACCAGACATTCAGGAATACCGAATCGAGTAATTACGTTTGAATTAAGGAAAAATATTACCTGACTGGTGTTTACCACTTTTAATGGTGCAGCTTCAGACCATCTAGTAAAATAGTTTGTTGTTGTAATGATGAATTTATGTTGCTACGAGGAGGTGGGGTTAATTGGGCCAATGAAAGGGAAGTCCACCAAGATAGGTTGCAGTGGGAATGTTTCCTTCTGTACTCTTCAAGAAGCCTTTTGACAGATTACGCATTTGTGGAATAATGTATGGGCATCTTTGAAAAGTGTGGGACAATAATACCCTACCCTTAATACTTTGTGGTAAGTAGTGTCTCCACTGAAATGTCCACCAGATTCTCTTGCATGCAACTTTGATAAGATTTTATCTGCTTCATCTCTTGATAGACAACGCATAAGGATTTCATCAAAATGTTTGCGAAACAATATACCATTGACAAGCTGAAAAGGTGTAGACTTTAATATCAATGCTCTCCTCTTTTTTGGATCAAGGTGACGAGGAGCTGAACCATGTGTTAGATAAAACCTAATGTCATCATACCAAAGATTGGTAGGATTTTATACACAACAGATTTGACTTTGATTATGTTGATCTTTAATTAACATATTAGTTTGACTTTGTTGTTCTTCAACTGAATCAGCAACTAATTTACATAGACCTTGGCCTCTAACAATTTGCGCCAGGGTGATCTCGAGGTCATACTCTTGTAAGGATGTCACCCAGTTTGCCCATTTTTCACCCAGTTCTTTCTGTACTAACAAATTTCTGACAACAAGGTAAGGAACTATGACTTTAGTTCTAGATTTTATTAGATATGATCAAAAATGTTTTACTGCTTTAAAAATAGTGTAAGCCTATTGATATATAGCTGCATAATTAAGTTGTGCTCCCTTAAAGGATGAGTTCATAAAGTCAATGGGAACCTTGTTGTTTTCATCATTATTTTGGGTTAGCACAATAGCATAAGATCGATCAGAGGCAAACGTGTAAAGAGTGAAATCTCGTGAAAAGTCAGGGCTTATTAGAGATGGAGCCTCCACTATGGATTTTTTTATTAAGTAAAAAGCTTGACTTTCTTGAGGTCCCCAATGGTATTTCACATCCTTTTTTATTAAGTTTTGTAAAGGCCTCACCATTTCCGAGAAACTCGGGATGAACCTTCTGACAAAATTTATTTGACCTAGGAAATATTGCATAGATTTTTTAGAAGAGGGGGGAGGAAGTTTTGAAATGACTTGAGTCCTCTCAGGATCAATGATCATACCTTCATTGGATACTATGAATCCGAGCAGCTTTCCTTGTTCCACTGCAAAGACAAAATTTTTAGGATTTAGAGAGATGTCGTACTTACGACATCGTTGTAAAATAGATCTCAGATGGGATAAATGATCTCCCTTATTCTTGGATAAAATAGTGACATCATCGAGATAAAACACTACAGATTGATTGATTAGACCGCGAAAAGCGATATCCATCACTCTCTGGAAAGTGGCACCGGAGTTTATAAGCCTAAAGGGCATCTTTCTATAAGCATAGGTACCCCATGGAGTACGAAAATTGGTTTTCAACTGGTCTGGAGGAGACATGAGGACCTGGTTGTACCCTGAAAAACCGTCTAGTAGCGATAATCTTTCAGAACCGAATACCTGCTGGAGAATTTGTTCCATCGGAGGGACAGGGTAGTTGTCTTTGTCAGATGCTCGGTTTAAGTTTCAGAAGTCGACACATAGTCGAATTTCTCCACTTTTCTTCCTCACAGGGACAAGGTTAGAAACCCACTGTGTATGCCTTACTGGGAAAATTATCTTTGCATTCAAAAGTTTGTTTAATTCCTTCTTGACCGTTGGTTCAAGTTTTGGGTGCATATTTCTTAAATCCTGTTGAAAATGTTGAGTCAAGGGTTTCATGGGAATGGTATGTTGTATAATGTTAGGTTCAAACGTTTGTAGATCATCATATGTCCAAGCAAAGATATCCTTAAATTCTTTAAACAGTTTTATAAAGACTGATTTCTCTTGCTCGGAACATGTTGTTCCCAAATTGATGCATTGTGGATTATCTTTAGTTCCCAGATTTACCTTTTCATGGGTCAAGGAAGAACTATTCATCTTACAATTTACTGATTTTCTGAATTTGTCATGCAAATCATAAAAAATTTCTAATCTTACCATAGATTTTGGGATAAAATTTACCATATCTGATGTCGTTTTGGGAGACCTTGGGTCTGATATTACCGTAAAATTACGGAGGTCTTCATCATGGGTGCCTTAATCGATAACCACACCTCGAAAAGTGTCTTCTATGTGCAGGAAACTGATGATCTGTTGATCATCATCAAACACTCTCCAATTAGTTATGTTTTCTGGGATTGATGGTCTGAACAACAACTCAATCGAAAATGCGTTCGGAGAAAGGTCTTCTACAGGAAAAAGTTTGGAAGCAACATTAACTAACAAGTCCGCCGTAGAGTTATTTAATCTTGGAATAGATTTAATGTTAAATGTGGAAAATTTGTGCATTAGATTCCATACCTCCGCTTGATAACTTTTTAGGTGTGGTGATAAGAAATGAATGGAATTTCTTACCTGCCCGACCACAATTTCTAAATCGTCGAATACCATTAAATTCTATATTCTCAAATCTAGTGCCTTTCTGAGTCCTTGCAGAAGTGCCTCGTATTTAGTTGTTTTGTTTGTGCATTCAAATTCTAATCGGCAAGCGATCAAAGTTTTGTTACCTGCTGGGCCAATGATCACACATCCTGGACCAGCTCCTTCTTTAGATTTGGATCCATCGAAGTAGAGAGACCATATGTGAGCCTCATCAGCTGTATGTGAAACATTAGGAAGAAATATCGACTGGTTTCATGTCACGAGTTCCGACTGTTGTTCTGGGTTAGTAATGATAGAATTTTCCTCCATGAAGTTACAGAAAAAGGTGTTCATTCCTTGCATTTCAGGTGAATTAGCGGAAGAAGTAAATGGTTCATTGGCATCATTTAAATTGGTTACAGTGAGTTTGAGGTAATGCTCACGATTGACCTTGATTCTATTAGGCTTTCCATTCTCTAGTAGCCACAAATGAGACCAGTCTGTCGCAAAGTAGCCATGACCAATCTATCCTTAAAAATAAGCCATATACTTCAGGGATGTCAACGACAATGATATCAATAATTTGGTGAACTTTAGGATTAGAGGATAATCTAATAAGGACATTTTTTAATTCACCTATCACTTTATCGTTGATTCGATCAAGCTGAATAATTTTCAGACTGGAAGGTTGAACTTCAGCATTGATTTTTTGGCAGACAGACCAAGGCATTACATTTGATGATGCGCCAAAATCTACCATACAATTATGTACATTCTTATTGAAAATTTCGAAGGTCAATAAAAAAGGTGGGACATTTTTACGAACATTGACAATAGAACTTTGCTGGTTTTTAATCGCAGTCCCTAGAATTATTTTATCTACATTTGTTATACTTTTTACAGCAAGGTCTCTTTTATCCGAGAGTTCTAGTGTAGTTTTAGCAGGGACCTTTTGAGGTGTTTTAGGGATGATTTCTGCCAGTGTCGTGTTGTTCAGATTGTTGTTTTTGTTGTTTTCCGCAATGTTTTAAAGCATGTTTTGCAGAAGAAAAGAAAATTTCAACAATTCATAAACATAAATATTAGCTCTAAGTTTCTTAAGGTCTTCAATCAAATCATATTCTAAACTTGGGGTTGTTGAATTCTATTTAGTTTTAGTCTGCTTAAACTATTTTTGGGGTGCATTAGTTCCAATTTTAGAAGAGGGTTTATTCTGGGTTTTGCTTCTGGTATTGTAAGGATGAACTGTTTCAAAAATGGCTTGAAATATACTGTCTGAAAAATGCCCGAAGATGTTGGGAGAGGATTCATCCTCTTCCACTGTTTCTTGTTCAACCATGTCTTCAGAAATCTCAGGGGAAACAAAGTTATCATGTGCTTCAAGGATTGTTTGTATAGAATATTATAGGCTTTCTAAGTTAAGGCCTTTAGAATTTAAGTTGGGCCGGTTTGTGGGAAAAGGTTTTCTAAAAGGGGGTTTGTAAGATCCTTTGCTTGAAGAAGCTTCTTCAGCTAATATCCTTAAATCTATGACTTGATTTGACAATTTCTGAACGACCTTTTGTAAACTTTTCATATCTGAGCTCTTTGATTGAGTTTTGGTTTGGGGAGGTCTAGGAAGAATTTATATTTTCTTCTTGGAAGGCAGGGTAATCTTTGCCTCATTACTGATATTATCCTTTAGGCTTAGAATATCTTTCTCAATTTGGCTTGCTTCCTCGAAGGCTTCCAATAACGTTGCCTTCTTAGACATTTTTACCCAAATTGTTATATTTTAGTGTAGAGCTTTGGTGTAATATACGACGATAAGATTTTCAGCAGGCATTGAATCAATGGGGATCCGATTCTTTAACATGAGAAACCTTTAATTAAAATCTTTTATTTTTTCTTTAGGGTTCATCTTTAAGTTGGAGAGTTCCATGACTAAGACTTCAGGAGATTTGTCATCTCTAAGTTTCTTGAGGAAACGGGACTCAAATTTATCCCAAGATACAATGGTGTGGGGTTGTTGGGAAAAATACCACGTAGAGGCATTGCCTTCGAATGTATACAAAAAAAGTCTACATACTACATCTTCGTGTTCTACGCTTCGGAGTCTAATGGCTAGCATGAATTTTTTTATGTGATCCTCAATGATTTTCTTAAAATCTGGATCAAATTTAGGGAGCCACTTCTCTGGATGTTTAGGCAAAGGGTGTTGGGGTTTAGGTATGGCCACAACATCTTGATTGAGCCAGGGCTTGGAGAGATTGTTTCTATTTTCCATGGGAAAAAGTGGTGTTGGAGGCTGAGATGAAGAACTACCTTCATCAAATGATTCTTCTCCCGAAGAGGAAGGGGATGAAGGAGGTGGCGAAGGTGGGATACCAGATCCTCCGGCTGCAGGAGTGAGGATGCGATCTAGATCTGTAGGATTTAGGAGAATACCAGTGCCTTCAAGTTGTTCCCTGATATCAAAGAAATCTAAGGGTTGATTCAGTGGCCGACCTGGTTGTCTAATACGGTCCAAAGCACTGTGTGTCCTCAGAAGTGATTGACGAACAATTTCTTGTACATCGGACCCTGGAGGGTTTGGGGTTACTGGCTCAGCGGTAATCTGTGGATTTTCATTTGAGATGGTTGTTGTTTGAGAAGTAACGTTGTCGTCAGAACGACTTCTTATTACTACAGGGGAGCGGGTGTGTGGGGGAGGAGTCTTGCGACCTCCACGTGCCATCAATCATGTTCAGGCCCTTCTTCTAGCGCCATTTGTTGACGAGCGAAAAAGACCGTCCGTAAATTGGAAGAACGAGTCTGGTCTGGGGTTGTCTAAATAACCCAAGTCATTTGGTATAACTCATTCTGAAGGGCTTAATGGATTCATTGGCCAATCTAAAAGTCCTAGAAGAAACAAATAAAATAAATAAAGGAGATAACTATTAAATAACCACTTTATATATATATATATATATATATATATATATATATATATTATATAACTATTTTAGATAGTATTTAAACAACAAATCTGTCTATCTTATTTATGTGCATGATATACAAGTTACAAGTTTTAATCTAAACTCATGAAAATCTATGTGAAGATGGTTGCTTTAACAAAATTAGATAAAGAAAGCACATAAGCTATTTTTGTTTTCTCTTTATTAATCTAATATTAAATAGAAAAATATACTATGAAACAGGAGTATGTGGACGGTCAAAGCCAGACCATATATTAGAGTTTCGAAAAAAAACAGATGACAAAAAGAATAAAACTAACCTATTAATGAGTTAATCGACATGCATCCAACATCTGTATGATTATAGAATGTCCAGCCAGCCTGTCCAAAAGATAAACCTACAATGAACCTTGAACTGTTCGGAATAAATGCAAAACAATATATTGATTGTTGAATTTTAATGACAGAACAATGAGATGCAACTAATCGCCGTGATATTTGTGATTGCAAGCAATTACATTCAAGATAAATCTAACTGTAACAACATGATTTTAATCATTCAACAAAAATAAAGAAAAATCTTATCATTTGGGTTGAATGGATGATCACTCTTTTTAATATCTGAAGCATCAAAATGTGGACGATATTTTAAAGAAATTTTCCCAATGTCATAATAAATTGTGAAGACAAAATCTATTAACAACTATTGATTAATTAAGATAAACAAACCATAAACGAGAACAACATTTACAGAGAGATAAAGATGAAATGTAAATATATGTTTCGTCCAAATTCGTGAATAAATTGTCCACCTTCAGCCCCAGACCAAGATGCTTTGATTACAAAAAATACGAGTTTTTAAAGAGTTTAGAAAAGCTAACTGTCTTATCTTGTAAGATAAGAGTAAATTTCCACAATGATTCTGTTGATTACAAAAATAGAGGGGAATATAACCACTCCATATCACACTAAATCTCTAAAAACTAAAAGAGTTTGTTCCTGTTTACAAAAATGAGCCAAAGATATGGCTAATAAGCCCATAAATTCTTCATATCATTTGATCACCATAAACTACCAGATATCCTGAAAGAAAAGGATGAAATAAAGAAATTCAGATATACATTTAACCAATATCTTCTTAATTTCGAACAAGAATAGACTGGCTACAGAATCTGTTGATTATGTAACTAGTCTTGTTTTAGCAACAAAATCTAATTTACTCTATAAACAAAGATATAACACAATTTAAGATAAAAACAAATCTTTACCTTTAACTGGAAAATCAATTCGATTTACAGGATGTCAGAATTGACCAGTGCTATTACACTCTCGGCGTTCTTCACTATTATGTTCCCAGTCATTTTCAAACGTTTGCCTTGTCTGTGAACAACGAACTTTAGCCTATGATTTTCATCCTTTAGTGAGTCGACTTGAACAATGAGGGTTTTGATTTGCGATTGTAAAATGGGTATGTCTGTATAATACTTATCAATCCAGAACAAACATATTTCACATTGTAAATCTGTGACAGTCGCTTGAGAATACCCACGATCATGTGCTGGAATGTGTCCATTGTTGCCTATGGATTTCTTATAAAACTTGATACCTGGAAATCCTTGACTTTGCTTCAGATAGGGTGTAAAATTATCTACGAAATTGTAATCTTGGTCGAGACCTAGTTTGAGGTAAGGAGGGTCTTCTTCGGCCAAGAACCTTTCGATTTCTGAATCAAATCTCTCATGGATCTCGATCGTTTTGATTGAGCTTGCATGAGAGTTTGGTTTATTTCGTAATTTCCTCGAGATTAACCTACCTACCCTTTTATTTTTAAAACCTAGATTGATGTCACCTTTAGATGGTTTGCACATAGGCCTGTTTGTGTTCTTAGTAGAGGCGTTAGAATGGGCGTGTTGTTCATGGCTCTGCTCAGCAAATTTTGGGTCAGGTATAGGCTCACTGAGGGTGGCCATAACACAAGCCTCTATAGATGAAGGAACCGCTTATGCAGGGTCTATGGTTTCCTCTATCATGGGTTTGTCAACCTCTCTAGTATCGGAGTTAACGAAACCATTTCGGGTTAGGAAGGAGTTCCAATCATCATTTTTTAACTTCAATTTATGTACCAACATTATCTTTATCAAACCGTGGTGAAACAGGCTTGAATTCAAACGTTTCCTTTTATACCTTTTCTCCATTTTATACAAGCTTCTTCACAGGTAATAGGGCATGTTTAATTGAAACCCGATGAAATTCATCAACAAACATATGTGATATAGAAAAACAAAACCAGAACGGCCTTTGCATGTTATGAATTGTCTCAGTATTGATAGCAAACCATGCCACCGGGTTTTCAACAGGGACATGGGCATACCTTTATCACAGCAGTTGATTTTTCGAGATGTGAAGAACAGGCTCCACAGAACCTCCTCGACCTTGATGTTTTTGAACCACTTCTGCCCACTCAAAGGAAGGCCTGTTTCTTGACCTAAAAATTCCTCTGTGACCTCGACCTGAATGTCTCCTACCTTGGCTCAGAATCCGTCAAAAGAAAGGGCAAATTCCTGAGAGGTTTGCAAGTTAAAACCCTATAATTTCTCAAGAAAAACAAGCTAGCCTTGACCCTCGAGATCGTCCCTTGCATCATCACACAGGAGCAGGGTTTGAGAGTCATTGGGTTCAATCCTAACGACCGGGGCCATGGGGATTCAAAAGGCAGACAATAAAACACAGTGAGTATGGAAGGTTTCTAGGAAAAGACCAAAGCGACATTTCAGACCCAAAACTCATCAATACCCTAGCGCGTATGAACAGAGGTTCTTCAATACCAAGTGAAAGGCGTTTAGTGAAATGAATGCTAGGAGTACATGCGAAACCCGAGATTTATCTCGAGGTGATTGTCTTATCGTTGTCAGACTGCCACCTCCCACAGGGTATAGGCCACGACCAGATGCATTAAACTTTATCATTGTGCAACAAGGTGGGTTTGGTTTCTAAAGTTCAGCAGAGGGAAAATTTTATAAACCAAAAGATGACAAGGATAGGCATGACCAAGAGCCACAAAAGATATATATCATGGTTTAAATCAAATGGATCATTAGTGATTCAAATAACAACCCAAAGCATGTTTCACATTTGAGGATTCAATAAAGAAGATGAGCTTCATAGCAGGAAACAAAAATCTTTGTTAACAAAAACTGTAGAACCATCCACCTTTCATAAGATTTAGATAAAGAGGTAAAAGCTTCGTTCATGCTTTCAGTCATGAACGAAGCATGAAAATGAAAATACTAGGAATAACCAAAATATCACATTTGTAGTTTCAAAAATTGCTTATGAAGGACAATAATTGTATGACCCTAGGTAGGCAGCTACACAATTTATTACTTGATGCTTTAAAAAGTTGAAAATATATAGGGCTGCCAACAGGCCCCTATAACTGATTCTGTTACCTCCAAACTTTAGCGGGGAGTCTCAGGTCCCTCTTGGACGAGACATACCTTCTTTAGTGAGGGAGGCCACTCAGCCACTTTAGACCATTTGCATGCATATTGGTTGTTTGACATTTTGGTATGCTCTTTGACTACTAGTTGGCCTTAGAATATTTTTATTTTTTCGGGTCATAAGTCATCGGGGAGTCAGACCAACATCCCCGCCGGTCCAGTCGGTTGTTATAGTTACCACCAGATTTAAGGTTCTTGCCTTGTAAAAGGTGTATAGTTTTTAGAAGTGGTACACACACATCCACATTTCAGACTTGTGGTTCCACAAGGATGAGTACTGAGTCTAGTCTTCATAAAGATGGGAGTTCATCGACTCCCATAACCACTATAGTTAATGGAGCCCCTTTGACTCCTGCAACCGCTATAGTTGCAGTGACAGAGGCTTATACCGGTACTATGGCTCGGCCTGGAGTTAATGCTTCATCTCTTTCCTCAAACCCTTTTGGGGGTTTCGATCACTCGCCGAGTTACAATTTTCAGTCCATCCCTATGGCTTGTAGTCCATTTTCTTATGGTATGCCTAACTTCACTTCACAGTTTTTTACTTCCATCCTAGTTGTTGGCCCTAACGCTAGACTTGGACTTGGGGGCACTACACCTCCTTACACTCCTTTCCCATTTGGTGGTTCTCACATCCCCCAAACAAATCCTAATGTAGGAAGTGTCCCTGTTATTAACCTCGGGTCTAATCCTTCTATGACTGGATGGAACAACCCAGCTGGAAGACAAGTTCTGCCCTATATCCCTACCTCCTTGGTGTCAATTCCGACCAATAATTTTGGCATGATGAATCCACTTCAATCCTCTGGGTTCCCACCTGGAGGAGGTCAGTATTACACTTTGAGAAACCCCCATTCCGACTGGGGGAACTTTCACAATCCTTATCAGAACATTCTTGTTGTAATGATGCCCAACAAACCTTATATGAATCATCCCAAAGGAGGTCCTTATAATTTTTGACAAGGATTTGGTTCTTACTAGAATTCTGGGTGGAATGCAGTTCCCAACGCACAATCTTTCGCGGGAGGATGGGGCTAGATGTCGTAACCCCGCCTCCCTTTTATGGCCACACTCAATCTTCCAAACTTGTCTAAGTTAATGAACGAACCAGTGAGTCATGATCCCACATGCCCCCCCGTCCCCACCAAAATTCCTTCATACATTCCAAAGTTTGAGGGTAAGAATGGAGAGGACCTCGGCGAACACGTTACTACCTTTCACCTTTTATGCTCATCAAATTCCCTGAACCATGATTCTATTAGATTACAATTGTTTCAACGCACTCTCATTGGAGTTTCTTCGCAATGGTACATCAAGCTACCTAGGGGGACATATGGGTCATTTAATCAGTTAGTGGTGGCCTTTCTCAACCATTTTCATTTTCCCATTTGTTATGATGTTGGCCTCAAACTTTTTTCAACTTTACACCAGGACACCACCACTCACATCTCGGATCATATCCAGGAGTGGCGTAGATGGAGGTAGTTGATTAAGACTCCTATACCCTCGACCTTTCTCCTAGAATGGTTCCTAAAGTATTTTAACTCTCCTATCTCGAAGGATGTTGCTACTTTCGGGGTCTCCAACGAGGAAAAATCTATCTTTAGAGACCAACAGTTAGATTTAATATATGCTCAGTCTGGGATGTTATATCACCTTCTTCTAGAAGCACCGTGGTCAAATTACGATCCTAGGAAAAAACCTAGACCTCATGCCGATGGCATTGTAGAGTCCTCTAATGTAAAGTCCACAGACTTGGCGACAAAGTCTGCAGGAGGATCAACTTCGTTTGAATCCTCTAAACCCACCCAATCTACGGATGTACATTTCTTGCAATAGTCGAAAAACCCAAATGGTGACCAACAACCAAATCGGAATAAAAGGAAAGGTTGAAACAATCATAAGGGTGGGAAAAATGGTAACAATCCCAAGGACAAAGATAATAATGGGAAGCATAATGATAATGCTGGAGAGGGAAAGAAAGAAAAACGTAAGGTGGATTTTCCTTGTAAACTTTGTACCGATGACCACCTTACACATTTATGCCCCAAACTCGTAGAGGCTACGAGGATTTTAAATCTACTGCCCGTTGTGCTGATGAATCCATTCTCACACAATCAACACTTAGCCTCGAGCTCTTCAAATGCCGAAAGTGCACCTGGTGGAAGTCAAAACCCACCGTCGCAAGATGGTGACCATGTTTGTATCAATATGGTTGACGCAAAAATTGATATAGCCACCCAATCTCGATATTATATCTCTTCAAAAGCTAGTACCGGTCTAGAATCTCCTCCTCTCCCTCTGGATATGAACTTACAGATTGAGAAACCAGAGCCACCGCCTCATATTCCAAAAGGAGTACTCAAGTTCTCTACTCACAACCCTAATGATAGATCCGCCCAGAACTACTCTATCGTTGAGGATATGGGCCAAACCCTTGTGCAATGTCAGATTTGGAGGTACTCCAGACATGTCCATCATAGAGGAATGACTTACTCTTTTCCTTAGGAGCTCTAGAACCTAGTGGCTCGAAAGTTATCAATTTTGATGTCACAGATGTGAAGCCTCGCTTACCCTACCATGTGGCTTTCCAAATCCACGTGGATTATTCCAAGTATACTATCAAATGGGGAGTAATTGATGAAGTTGTTGCCACCTGCATGATGTCCCTAGTCTGTTGGAAATTTCTCGATTCCTCGGCCCTTTCTAAGTCATCGAACATGTTGACTGCATTTGACGGTCATTCCTTCCACCCTCATGGTATTTTCCCTGCCTTTATGGTCCAGTTAGGTGGGAAGACAGTAGAGATGGAGGTAGAGGTAGTTGATGCACCTCTTGATTATAAGTTGTTACTAGGTCGCAATTGGACCTATGCTATGGTCGTTGTCGTATCGTATGTCTTCCGTACACTTTTTTTTCCTCATCAAGGGGATATCGTGACTATCGACCAATTATCCTTTGCGTACTCTAGTCCTAATGCATCTATTGGACCATCGATCCATGTGATCAACAATTCTCAACCGCCAATTGAGAATATCGATGTCAGAATGTATTCTTCCCTCATGGGTACCTTCAACTTCTTGGCACTGATTCACCATGTTTACGCCATGTCTAGTAGGCCTGCTATAGTAAAGAGGTCCATTCCTTTCCGCACTTCCTATCTTAGTGATCCATGGACCCTACCTTCTCCGACTTCGTCGAGTGAAGGTCAGTCGCATGTTGGCATGGCTATGCCACTATCGACAGTGGAGATTGCGTATCAAGTTGTTCTTGACTCTTCCGCCGATCCCAATCCTGTTACCTCGTAAATGGAAGAGGAGGATCTTGTTCTTAGGCCTGCATGGGCCACCTCATTGTCTTTTTCACATGATTACTTAGATGAGACTTTGCCTTCAGATGAAGCCATCCTCAAAACCATGAATGGTTCAAAGAGACATTGGGATGATATGCATCATCGATCTTATTTTCTCCCAAGTCTTGAAAGAATCAAGCAATATGACTTTAGGTCTACCTTGAGTGAGATAGTCAGTCACGTCGTAGTTCCACTTGATACGCACGACATTTATGCCAAAGGAAATATGGCAAGTATTTCTCCTACCATCTCGATCGATATCTCTCGTACCCCTAGCAAGATTGAGAACATAAATATAGGTGTGGATTGTTCGCCAAAATAAATTATGATCTACACCGAAATCTTCAAAGAATTTCGAGATGTATTCGCTTGGTCATATGAAGAGATGCTAGGGATCAAGCCTCGTATTGTTGAACATGAGATTAGAACTTACTCGGATGTTAAACCTGTTCAACAACGTCTTAGAGCTGTAAATCCCAGGAAGGCGCCTGCTATTAAGGCAAAGGTGGAGAAGCTACTTAAAGTTGGATCCATCTACTCGGTTTCCTTGACTAAATGGATATCAAACCCTTTTCCTTTGAATAAAAAGAAAGTAACCATCAGTGTGTGTATGGAATTTCGAGACTTGAACAAGGCTTGTCCTAAAGATAACTTCCCCATGCCTTTGATTGATCAGACTCTCGATGAGTGTGCAAGAAGCAAGATATTTTCTTTTATGGACGGATTTTTAGGCTATAACCAAATCCAAATCAAACCTGAGGACCAACACAAGATGACATTTATATGTCCTTGGGGTAATTTTGCATAACGAAAAATGACTTCCGGCCTTAAAAACGCTGGAGAAACCTTCCAATGTGCCATGAGTTTCACTTTTCACGATCTCAAGAACATAGTCGAAGCCTACCTTGATGATCTTGCTTATCACTCTCGCAAGAGAGTGGATCATGTTATACACCTTCGGCTAGTTTTTAAAAGATGTTGTTACTATAGAATCCAGTTAAACCCTCACAAATGCATCCTTTGCGTTAAGTCTAGTCGTCTCTTAGGATTTTTAGTTTCCAAGACCGGGATAATGGTATATCCTCTTAAGGTTGAGGTAATACTTCAGTTGCCTCCCCCGTGCACGATTAGACAACTTCAAGTTTTACAGGGGAAAGCTAACTTTATACGTCGGTTCATATTGAATTATGCCACTATCACTAAGGGTTTCATGCACCTCTTGAAGAAGGACACACCTTTTATTTGGGATGAGCGAGCCCAAGAATCTTTCGACGCTTTGAAGAAAGACTTGGTATCAACCCCTCTGCTGAAATCCCGTGATTACAGTAGATATTACTTGTTGTATATTGTTGCGTCTGCAAAGATGATTGGTATGGTTCTAGTTCAGGAGGATAATGAGCTCCATGAGCACATAATCTACTATCTTAGTCAAAATTTAGTTGGCCCTGAGATTAATTACTCTCACATTGAAAGGATATCTTTGGCTATCGTTCACGCAGTCCAACATTTACATCACTGTATATTTCTTTGCAAGACTACTGTGGTTACTGATGTCAATCCATTTCAATACATCCTTACTAGGCGTATAATAGGGGGGAAATATAATAAATGGATTTCCATCTTACAAGAGTTCGATCTCAACTTTGCTTCAGCCAAGTCCAAGAAATCGCTAGTTTTTTCAGAGTTAATATCTGATTTTCCACGATTAGATGAGGATGTTATCCATGTTGATTCGTTTGCAGACGAACACATTTTCCTTGTCTCGTTGTCCAACCCCTGGTATGGAGACATTGTTTTATATATTCAAACCTTGAATTTCACTCAGCATCTCTCACGAGATGATTGTTGTGTTGCTTATATGTTTAGTATAATGCACTCATTAATTATCAATCTGGGATTCATAATCAACGAAGTTACAAGACAATAGTAAGAAAGGTAATTCCAATGTCATGAGTATATAGCTATTCTAGATTATGTATGCTGGAAACAAAACAAACTAGCAAACTGAAATACACTTTGGTTGTCTTTCACAGAGAGGTTGTATACTCCATTATGGCACATGCAAGTATGATATGGAGTTCTTTTGACATATCAACTCTGCTATCTGACCCAAAGAACTAACTATGCAACCACACTTCTGAAAGGGAAATCACACATCAATCATCAAGACATATCATGGGTAGTTCAACAGTCAATATACTAAGTATGTTGTGGTTCACAATGTGTTGTTGTGAACTTCACTAGTTCTCCTTCAAATATGTTTGACTACTGCTGCCAACATTCATGTCTATGAAACAAAATCAACTTCATAAAAATAGAGCATATGCAAAATAGAGTGAGTAAAGATCTCTAAGTAATCACATAATTGAAATCCTAGTCTAAATTGTACTGTTATCATCTGAAAGAATTAAAGCTTTAGCTAATATAACATTTACACTATTGAAAGCAAATGATAATACTAATCTATGAAGGTGATGACCTTTGTTGGGTGGTGGGCCCTTGACGCTTCAACAGGTCAAAGACTGGAGTTTATAGTAATCTTTCTTTCAACCCATACATTACTCTTACTCAAACTTCAAAACATAGAATCAAACTATGTTAACCACTCAACTCACATTCAATCATAGACGATCAAGACATGGAGATAAATGATGTCCT
Source organism: Picea glauca (assembly GCA_000966675.3). NCBI lineage: Eukaryota > Viridiplantae > Streptophyta > Pinopsida > Pinales > Pinaceae > Picea > Picea glauca. The sequence goes on from JZKD02S1726836.1 coordinate 430,419, forward strand.
TCTATTAATCTTCACCCAGAATATGTTCTGCAATATATAACGTTGCTTCACATGTTGTATTATCCTAACTCTCTACTACCTCCACCATCCTTGCCATGACTATTTAAACAGTCTTAGTCGTGAAACACAAGGAGGTGAAATCATTTGAAAATCAGTCAATTGTTAAATTTAATTATTCGGTTACATATTTTAAGCTTCATCCTCATGAAACGAAGTGCATGAGGATGAAGCAATGACAAACTATCCTAACATAGTATTTCTAAAACATTTATGATTCAATAAACATCCAACAATTGTCTTGGGCACGATTTGGAGCTAAACTTGGTACATTTGGCTTCCTGTATTGGTACCGGATCGTGACAGGTAGCTGGTACTCGATCCGAACAATGCACAAATGGTGGTACCAGATCATGACAGTCTACGACCATTGGTACCAGATTGCGACAGGTGAGATTCAGTACAGGATCTGAATAGAAGGTGTGCTTGGTACTGGATTCAAACAGTGGCAATATAGTGCACAAGTACCGGATAGCTGAGCTAGTACAGGAAGGCTGGACTTATCTAGAGTTCAAAGATTATACATGGAAAATTGAAGCATTAGTACATGAAACATTTAATCTCCTAGCTCAATAAACCACAAAAATGCATGAATTAGTTATACTTTACCTTATGACCTTATCAATGGCTAATGGTAGTGTTCTTTGTCATTTACCCAAGTTTAGGTAAGCCAAAAAGGTATAGATGAGGAGTATAATAGGGTAGTGGGGATGTCAATTTAGAGTCTCAACATTCCCCATGCCAAAACCATTTCATGTCCTCATGCAACTGAAAACAAACCCAATTTTTTTCAAAACTTGAGACTCCATTCTTTACTTCTGTGGATCAATGATGTTGATGGATGAGGCCTCTTATTTCAGCTCCCTTTTTATGACCCTAATGTATTGTAGGAGTCGTAGTACCTTCTTGAACTTATTAGAATTCTCTTCATGGTCATCCTGAAGTTGTTGGCTGGTTGGTTTCAATTGCTCATTTTCCTTTTTGATATACCTGTCCAATAGTTGGTATTGCTTCACTTCTTGTTTGAGTTCCTGATTTTGTTTTTGCAGTTCCCCAATCTTTTTCTTAATCTGTTATTTTGTAAAGGTCCTTGTTAACTCCATCATTACTAGCTGGATGCATTCTCTTTCCTCAACTTCCTCCCTCATCCCACATAAAGTAATAGTGGCTTGTTCCTCGGTCCAACTAGGGATGTCATCCTGGACTGATAAATCTTCAGAAGGGGAGGTAAGATCGATTGGATCTTCCTTTGTATGAGGATTAACAACTTCTTTTTCTCTCTTTGTCATGCTCCTTGTGGTTCTTTTACAAGGAGGTACTGGATCAGCGGTGCTCACAGGCTTCCTTTTCTTCTTTTCTATTTGTGGAATGGTTATAGGGGATTGTTCTATACACTGTTCACTTTTATTTTCTGAGCTATTCTTCCCTTTCCTTACAATTTTTGTCTTATGGCCCTTCTCCTCAAGTTCCACTATTGAAGTCTCCTCTACTAATTTAGTTTTACCTTTTTATTCTTGACTTTTAAAAGTCTTATTGACTGTGGAAGAGGGCCCTGCTTGTTTACTATCTTTTTCATGTTGGCTCACTATCCTAGATGATGATGGAGTTTCCTTATCCTTCTTGCCCTTTTTCTTTTGAGGTTCCTTATTTTTCTTTGGAGCACGCTGGGCTTCCTCCACAGGTTGTTTTT
>JZKD02S1726836.1:432491-442895 GCA_000966675.3 Picea glauca
ACCATTTTGTTCAAACTCATCCATAGAAAATATGGGAAATCAATTTCAGGGCCTCCTTCAAAGTGTAATAGAAGCCTAAGATAATATATGAAGGTCACAACATACCTGCCCTCACAAGTGAGGAATCGTTGAAGAATAGAAATCATTGGATGATACTCTTCCTTGATATAGTTCCTAGGGATCCCCTTTTTCCAATCAGGGTGTTGATATTCTTCTTTCAAAAATTGTTGGCACATTTCCTTGTTGATTCCTACACCTTTGAAGTATTTGGATCCTCTTTTAGGTAATCCTGTGACCTCCCTTAAGGTTGCTTCATTGATTATTAGTTGTATATTGCCTATATGTGCAATCTCTCCATCGTAACCCTGAATAAATTCGTGAGATATCTTCTCATGTCAGCCTGTGAATTTCTCCAAAAATGGCATCCATCTCGATCTAGCATACTTCTCTTGACATAGTTGGAACTCCTTGGTCTCTCTATAAATTTGGAAGACCGGTTCATGCCTACTTACGACCATCATTATAAGTTGTGAGAAAATAATCGAGTTGTAGTGCAAGGATTTAGTCAATTGATGAGGGTATGGGTTTGGTACCGGAGATCATAGAGAGGAGTAGGCTTGGAATTGGAGAAAGGTAATGACAAGGGAAATATGGTGATGGCGTCGATAATGTGAATGGTAAGTTTAAGTAAGGATGTTGGAAGGAAACTTTAATACTAGATGAGGCTTATCTGGATGGCTTCGCCACCCAAACAAGCCATTTCATTTCTACTCGTTAATGTAATGATGAGGACAAGACGTTGGGTGTCAAAGAATCATTTTGGGATAGGTGATTGGACTTCCGAGTGGTGAATTTGATGTTGGATCATGGTTCATGACACAAGAAAAGTTCATGATTTGCTTAAGGACGAAGTACATTCGTGGCCTATCATTAATAGACATGCTTCATATTCATGCTTTGATGTGATTTTTCCCTCAACCATTTTTGAGCACTTATGAGAGGATTGATTAAGTTTAGGCATATGGGTATGAGGGATAGGTGCATGGTTTTAATACTAAGGTCATAATATCTAGTATATATTTTCAAACCTATTGTAGTTTTATGAGCAGAGGAAAATAAATACCATGTGACCTTTGTTTTTACCTTTGTATGATCAATACCCATAGCATATACAACTACTTGTAGATTGTCAGAATTCATCTTTTTAGGCTGGAGTTTTCTAAAAGCTTGGTACTGGAATTTCATGTACTTCTTTATTCTGTGCTTATCTTCTTTTGTATTTGGTTCTGTAGGGCTGTAGGGTGATCATGTTGGTTTCTGAAGGTGAGATGTGAGTCTGAAAAAGAGTTTTGAAGGAGCTCTTTGACCTTCCCCCATGCCAAGGATGCTGCATATCTTTATGCAAGAAGATTCAACATTCTGTATCATAATGGAGAAAAGATGATAAGAGAAAAGAAACCAAATCAAATTCCAGAAGTACATTTATCACCTAGCATATGATCACATGTCTAAAAATTGAAATTGCCTTTCTTTTGATGACTTATTGACAAAGGTAGCATTCAGCAGTGAAAACAGGGAAGTTTTTATATGTTTTCCAGAAGAACAGATCCAACCTAACTTTCTTCAGAGATTTACTATCATTAGATGTTATAGATAAATTTCACAGTATAAGTAGATTAGACTCCCTAGTTAGGGCTCCACTCTTAAGAAGTTTCCTTCTTAGTTAATGTAGGCTTTAGATGCAAGACCGGTAAATTGACTTAGGGTAATTCTCAAATGGACATTTGCTTGTAGTAATTATGTTGCTTGTTAATCTGGAGTTTGTATCTCATAAAGGCCAATAGTGACCTTTTCTTTTTTAGATGACAAAAGTGAGTTTTTCAATCAGACAAGTAGAGATGAGACATTTCTCAACCAGAACCCACTGCCAACAAGCTTGTTCATTACTCTGGTGGGGTAGTTGTGATAATTAGTGAGAGATCCCTTCCCCAGGTAGAATGCCCCATTGCCAATAGGCCTGCTCAGTACCTTGATGGGTTTTCCTAATCATACCACAAACCGGCACCCGCTGCCAGCAGACCTGTTCAGTAACCCGATGGGTTAGTCTCATAAACCCTTTTTCCATCAGAGGCTTCTTGTCCATAGTCACCTATTTTGGTTTTTATTAAAGAGTGCTTTGTATGGTGACAGGGGAAGCTCGTCTGGAAACCTTTTTACAGGCTGGGATGGTATTGGGTTGGAAGGTATATTCTCTTCTTTGAATGTCTTTTAAAGATTTGTCTGAAGGAAAAATAAACTTTTTATGCACATTATTTCTTTAGAGTGATCCATATGTATAATTTTGTCTGAGTTTGTCCATAAGAGAATGACCTAAAGTTTCCTTAGGGTACTGATACATCCTCTTCCATAAAAAATTTCCTAGTGTGCCCATGATAGAGAGTGTTCATATACTCATATGTTACTCTTTAGTAAGATAATCCAATGAATACTATTGAAGTCTAGTTAGGGTGAGATAGTTACTTGTAGGATAATATATTTTTGTCCCTTTAATCATGCTGAAATACTGGATAAAGGCAACTTCTAGTCTTTGAAGCAGATTATGGTTCTTTGAACAATCATAGGTAAAGATTGTGTCCTTTTTTTTTTTTTAAAGAAACATAACCAAAAGAAATTAAAATACTTCCTTTCAACTAGCAACAGAACCAAAAGAAATTAAAATACTTCCTTTTAGCTAGCAACAGAACCAAAAGAAATTAAAGATACTTCCCTTTAGTTGTCAACAGAACCAAAAGAAATTATTGCTTCACAAGGGCTACCATTTGATGTTGCATTTGGCTTGTTGGTTCTAGCTTAAGTGGTTGTTGCATGGATTCATACTTCAAATTAATTGACATAAGATTTTGAAATATGTGTAGCATGCCTTGTCAATTAGGTAATGTGTCCTAATAGTACCGTGTAAGGAAAAACTTCTGGTACCGGACCAACACAGGATTGTCGATACCGGACCAGAACAAGATTTCTGGTACCGAAGTAATATTGTTGGTACCGGATCAGAATAGAATATTGTTGATGCCTACAAACTGATGTTTAGCAAGTTCATGAAGGATTATAGAAATTTACTTGCAAAAATTGCGAAATAAAACAAAAGGAGGTAAGAATCTCTTGTTACCTTCAGCTTATTAACAAAACTCAATCCACATCTATGTACAAAAGTTTCTAATAAACCAATCAATCAATGTGGATTTGTAGGAGGGTCTCCTTCCTTACTGATCACCTGCATATCTGAATTCTGTAGTATACGAGTTAGAAATTCCTTTTTTGACAGAGGTTTGTTATAAATTCTCAATCGGTGACCATTCACAAGTAGTGGTGTCTGTTGTTCGTCAATTTTCTTTATCTTGATTGAACCATTATCATAGACAATGTCAATTTCGTAAGGTCCCATCCAATGAGTAGTTAACTTACCTTTGAAGTTCTTGAATCTGTTTTCATACAACAAGGCCCAATCTCCTTGTTGAAATTTTTTCTTTTTGAGATACTTGTCATGCCATTTTGTTCTCTTCTCTTGAATGAGGGTGGTTCTTTGAAGTGCTTCCTACCTGATTTTGTCCAACTCATTAAGCTGCAAGAGTCTTTTTTGCTGGGCTTCATCCAATTTCATGCCAACTTGTACTACAGTCCTGAAGGTTTTGATATGGAATTCTATGGGAAGAAGCACCTGCTTCCCATACACCAACTCGTAGGGTGTATGTCCTGTTGTATTCCTCCAGGTGATTCTATAAGCCCATAAGGCTTCTAATAATCTATTACCCCAATCCTTGTGGTGTAGCTGTATTGTTTTGGTAAGAATGGACTCAATAAATTTGTTGGTAGATTCTACTTGTCCATTTGCCTGTGGATGGTAGGGTGTAGATTTCCTGTGTTCGATTTGGTACTGTTCTGTAACATCTTTGACTAGATGAGAGGTAAATTGAGTTCCTTTATTAGTCCCAATTTCTCGAGGTACACCAAATCTAGTAAAGATGTCATTAAAAAGGAAATCTACCACTGATTGTTCACTTGCAGTTGGTAAAGCTTTTGCTTCAACCCACTTAGTCACATAGTCGGTGCATACAAGTATATACTTTTTCTTTTTAGATGCAGGGTTAATGGGCCCTACAAAATCTAATGCCCATTTCTTGAAAGGCTCAATAACTACTTGGGATTGAAGTGGAATTTGGTCTCATGTAGTAGGCTTACCCATTCGTTGGCATTCATCACAATTGGATACATAGGTTTTAGCATCTCTGAAAATATGAGGCCAGTAGTAACCAGATTGCAAAACTTTGTAAGAGGTCCTCTTGTCTACGAAGTGTCCTCCACAAGGACCATCATGGCAGGCTTGCAGAATATCATGAATTTCATCTTCCCTTACACATCTCCTGATTACCAAATCTAGTCTTGTTTTGTAGAGGCAATCATCATGCCACATGTAGTTTGCACTTAGTTGAATTACTTTCTATTTTTCTCTAGGAGACAATTTCTAAGGCATCTTCCCTGTCACAAGATAGTTAGCTACATCTGCATACCAAGGAGTGAATGTAGAAATAGAAAACAAATTTTCATTAGGAAATTTATCTTCTACTAGTGCGTTATCTCCCAGATGAATCATTCTAGATAAGAAATCATCCACGAGATTATCCTTACCAGGTCTATCAATAATGTTGATATTAAACTCTTGTAATAATAAGAGCCATCTTGTAACTCTAGAATTTGTTACAGGTTTGTTCATTAAAAATTTGATGGCTGAATGATCAGTGTGTACAAAAGCTTGATATCCTGTAATATAGTGTCTAAATTTATTGATAGCATGGACTACAACTAGTAATTCTTTTTCTGTGACCGTATAATTAACTTTAGCTGGAGACATATTTTTACTGAAAAAGTAAATAGCATAGGGCATTTGATTTTCTCTTTGTCCAAGAACTTCCCCAAGGGATATGTCTGAGGCATCGGTACATATATGAAAAGGAAGGGACCAATTTGGTCCTGTTCATACAGGGGTAGTTGACAATTTCTGTTTTAGAACCTCAAAAGATATTTGGCATTCATCATCCCACTTAAATTCGACTTCTTTAGATAATAACTTGAATAAAGGGGTAGCTAGGCTTGTAAAATTCAAAATGAATATTCTATAGTAGATAGCATGCCCTAAAAAGATGTGAACTTCCTTTTGTGAGGAAGGTATTCTGATTTGTGTGATAATATAAATCTTTGCTGGATCAACTCTCATTCTAGAACCAAAAATGTGATGTCCCAAAACAATACCTTCAGTGAGCATCATTTTTTACTTTTCATTACTTAAGGAAAGATTAGTTTCCTTACACCTAATCAAGACTTTTTCTAGACTGGTCAAAGATTCCTGGAAGTCTTGTCCATGGACTGTAAAGTCATCCATGTAGACTTCCACGCAATCATTGGTCAAGTCAGAGAAAATGGCTAGGACATCCCTTTGAAAAGTGGTTGGGCATTGCAAAGTCCAAAAGGGAGCACCCTATAAGCATAGGTATCCCATGGGCAGGTGAAATTGGTCTTCTCCTGGTCTCCGGGTGTTATTTGTATTTGGTTATAACCACTAAACCCATCTAGGAACGAAAAATACTTCTTTTCGGACAAGGTATCCAACACTTGATCAATAAATGGTAAGGGAAAATAATCCCTATGGGTGGCTTTGTCCAACTCCCAAAAGTATACACATATTCTCCACTTACCATTTTTCTTGGGAACTATGACAAGTGGAGATACCCATTGACTATCTGAAATGGGGTATATGAGATTGGCTTGAAGGAGTTTTTGCAATTCCTCTTTTACAATATCTTTAAGGGATGGATTCATCCTTCGCTAAGGATGTCTAACTGGTCTGATTTGGTCATTAGTGTAGATATGATGTGTGCATGTGTCAGGGTAAATGACTTTCATGTCTGCATAATCCCATGCAAAGGCATCAAATTATCTTTGGAGCGTTTCAATTACTTGCGTCTTTTGTTCTGGTTCCAAACTAGAGTTGATATACAAAGGTTTTCCTGGGATAATCTCAACAAGTTCAGTAGTTTCTTCCTTCTCTGAGGAAGCTAGTGATAAAGTATATAATTGAGTGATATCAGGGTGCCAAGTTTGTTGAAATTCAGAATTGAAAATATGTGACAATTCTGCAAAAGACCTCGGGTATTCAATGCAATTTGTGTCAGCCAAAAATAAACTTAAGACTTGTTCATCCAATTGTTCTTGCATTCCTCTTACTTGTTCAAGTGTTAACAGGGGTCTGATGCAATCTTCCTCTCCATAAGGGTTTTCTAACCACACAGGTATTTCCTGTGCCAGTTGGGCAGGAGGGAAGAGAACAAGTTTTTGGCTATGTGTGCCATTGGATATAGTCATCTCACCAGACCGACAGCTGATAAAGGCAGTTGTTGTGGCCAGCCAAGGGCGGCCAAGAACCACAGGGTTTCCTAGTTTGGAGGATGATTTAGTATAGATGACTAAAAAGTCTAGTGGATATTCCCAAGAAGCTAGAGTGACTGTAACATCATCTAGACTTCCTGCAGGGCTAATGATTGACTTATCTGCCAACTCTATCATGGTTTAGGTTGGTCTTAACTGGTTGATTTGGATCTTTTGCATAGTGTCAAAAGGCATTACATTAATTGCTACACCCAAATCAATGAGTGTGTTTGGTAGAGAAATACCATTAATTTCAATAGTGACTACTGGGTTTCCAGGGTCATTATATTTGTGTGGCATTTCATAAATAAATTCAGATAATTGTCCCACCACCTGAACAAGGGGAGGTTCCTTCTTCTTCCTTCCTGGTTTCTTAATGCAAAGATCCCTTATGATTTTGGCATATATGGGGATATCCTTAATGGCTTGCAACAGAGATATTTTTATACATACATTTTGTAATTCATATTCTACATCTCTATGCAAGGGTGGGTCAGGTTTCTTCATTAACATTCTTTCAGGGTAGGGTGGGAGATTAACTTGTTGGGGTACTCGTATAGACTGAGAAGTGATTGGAATAGGAGGGGAGGTATCTTATTCTGCAGGGGTGGTTTGAGTGTTTTCTTCCTCAGAATGATTATCATTTTCTTCTTGAATTATTACTGCAGGATTTGATTGGTTTACAACTTTCCCCAATCGTAGTTGAATTTCATAGGCGGGAAAGGTTTGAACTTCTGTATTTTGCACTGGGTGGGTGGTTCGATTATTGGGGTTAGGGATTGGCTGGGCAGGGATTGCTGTTGGTTTTAGAGGGTTGTGAGCAGCTTGGTTTTGCTATTGATTTTCATTTATAGGTGGTTGATGCTGCTGGTTAGGGTTCAAGGGGGTTGTAAATTGTTGTTGTATAGGAGGTGGGAGTAAATCTTTCATCTATGGTGGGTTGAATCTAGGTAGTAATTGGGAAATGTTTGCAGGGTACTGTGGATATGTAGGGTAAGAGGGATTTCCATACACATGTCCCCTCCAACCTTGTTTCCAAGGTTAAGTTTGAGCTTGCTGAGGTGTCCATTGTGGATAGGTCATTGGGGAAGGACCCCATTGTTGTTGTTGATATTTTTCATTAGGGTCATAAAATGTATTGGGGTTTTGGGCTCTCCAAGGTCTTCTGTAAGGGTATGGTTGTTCTTGTGAGACTCCTCCTCCCCTATACATGGATTTTAGCTCAAGCAAAGTCAGACACTCAGATGTGGGGTGTTCTAGTGTACACAAGCCACAGATTTCTATGACATTCAATGGGGATTCCTTCTCACTGTGCTTCTTTCTACATCTATGACAAAATATTGCTAAAGCAACCTCTTCTTCTTGTTTCTTTTTCAGTTTTAGAGTATCTAACTGGTTACTGATTGTGCTCAAGATGTTTGTTTTAAAGTTATCCAATAAGTTTCCTAACTTAGTTCTGGTGACAATCCCTGAGCTTTGTTTTGTATTTCTTCTAAAAGGATCTCTTGGTCCTTTGCCTGTTTTAGCTTGTCCTCTTGAGTATATTCTACAGTAATCTGCAATCTCTGCAAAAGGATTTTGGTGTACATCTCCTGAACTCAACAAGTTTAAAACTTCTATGCAGTCATCTCTAAGACCTTTCAATAATACAGTTTTTACTACAGTTGGGTCTGTGGTGAATAGTTTTGATTTATGATAGTTGTATAAGAACATTTCTAAGTAGTCTTTAGGGCTTTCATCTTCTGTTTGCTGCATTTTAAAAATGTCGCTTTTAGCATTATCCTTACAATAGTCTTGGTATTTCCGTAAAAATGTCTCTTTCATTTGATCCCAAGAGAGGATTGTATTTTCTCCTAAGCTCATGAACCATCTTAAGGATGAATATTTCATTGTAGCAGGAAAGAGCTTAAGTTTTTGGGCATCGTCTGAGTAGTTATAGCTTCTACATAATATGTCAAACTCGAATAAAAATAAAACTAGATCTTTAGTTGACATACCTCTGAAAGTGGGTAACGATGATAGTGGGATATTTTTCATGTTGATGTTTATGGAAATATCCAAGATTGGAAACCCAAAAGTCTCAGTCTTTGTGGCTGCATTTCCTTCTTCTCTGCCATTCCACTGATAGATGGTTCAGAAACTAGATTTTCTGTGTCTCCTAAATGTTCAGCAGATTCATGTTCTACCCGCCCTAATGTTGATTCTTCCATTTTAAGTTCTCCTTCTGGAGCCTCGCTGGCTCCCCTTGAATTTTCTCCCGGTGGAATTTTTCCTGCACCAGTGTCAATTGGATTAGTGGGGGGGTTTTTTTTTAATCTTTAGAGCTTACAAATCTACCCTTGTTATCTCTATATCTATGCATAAAATGGAAATTTGATTCTTAACTGAATTGAAATCCTAATTCTATCTATAAGGTAAGAAGGCAACCTGGCTTCAGAGAACCCCACTCTAGTGGTTGTGTGGCTCTTCACTCACGTCTTAAACATTTTATCCTCCTCCCTCAAGAAGCCTTTAAAAGCATTCAAAATGTATGCAAACAATCTAAGCTAAAAATCACTTTCTACCGTTTGCGACTCCCCGACAACGGCACCAAAATGTTGTGTTGCTTATATGTTTAGTATAATGCACTCATTAATTATCAATCCGGGATTCGTAATCAACAGAGTTACAAGACACTAGTAAGAAAGGTAATTCTAATGTCATGAGTATAGAACTATTATAGATTATGTATGCTGGAAAAAAAACAAACTAACAAACTGAAATACACTTTGGTTGTCTTTCACAGAGAGGCTATCTACTCCATTATGGCACATGCAAGTATGATATGGAGTTCTTTTGACAGATCAACTCTACTATCTGACCCAGAGAACTAACTATGCAACCACACTTCTGAAAGGGAAATCACACATCAATCATCAAGACATATCATGGGTAGTTCAACAATCAATATACTGAGTATGTTGTGGTTCACAATGTGATGTTATGAACTTCACTAGTTCTCCTTCAAATATGTCTGACTACTGCTGCCAATATTCATGTCTATGAAACAAAATAAAATTCATAAAAATAGAGCATTTGCAAAACATAGTGAGTAAAGATCTCTAAGCAATCATATAATTGAAATCCCAGTCTAAACTGTACTGCTATCATCTGAAATAATTAAAGCTTCAGCTAATCTAACATTTACACTATTGAAAGAAAATGCTAATACTAATCTACGAAGGTGCTAACCTTTGTTGGGTGGTGAGACCTTTCCACTTCAACAGGTTAGCAACTGGAGTTTACAGTAAGCTTGCTTTCAACCCACACATTACTCTTACTTAAACTTCAAAAAATAGAATCAAACTATGCTAACCACTCAACTCACATTCAATCATAGACGATCAAGACATGGAGATAAATGACATCCTTCTATTAATATTCACCCAGAATATGTTCTGCAATATATAACGTTGCTTCACATGTATTATGATAAATCTCTACTACCTCCACCATCCTTGCCACGACTATTTAAACAATCTTAGTCGTGAAACATGAGGAGGTGAAATCGTTTGCAAATTAGTCAATTGTTAAATTTAATTATTCGGTTACATATTTTAAGCTTCATCCTCATGACATGAAGTGCATGAGGATGAAGCAACAACAAACTATCATATCATAGCCTTGCTAAAACATTTATGATTCAATAAACATCCAACAATTGTCTTGGGCAGGATCTGGAGCTAAACTTGGTACATTTGGCTTCCTGTATTGGTATCGGATCGTGACAGGTAGATGGTACCGGATTTGAACAGTGCACAAATGGTGGTACTGTTGGTCACTATAATTGCTTAATTAATTTTAAACAACCAAGTGAAACATAAATTATCAACCCAGGGAAGTCTTTTGTTTCAAAGATAACTGCGCACTATATATGCTCAATTC
>JZKD02S1726836.1:469501-497264 GCA_000966675.3 Picea glauca
TAACATTAGGGCCGACCTAACACTTTCTTATTTTGTAATTATTTTCTTTAATTATCTTCAGGGCCTACATGTACTTCCTTCTTCAATTCACTTTGTCATATTCAAAAATTCATTTATCTTCAACCATGGGGATCCACGTGATGTGCCACATACCACCGGAAAGAACATGATGTATATTATCCATCCATGGGTGTTTTATCTGCATGTGAATTTTCCTTCATGTCCAAATACCTTCATCAATCTTGCGGTTCAAAACCCATGACTAGGGTTGACATCAATGACAACAACCAATCTTCCAACAAGGACCCCCTTGTAGATTGGAGGATCAGAGATAGTCTTGTTAAACATTTTATGTTGTTGTTCGATGATGCTTACAGGGTTCTACATGATTGATGGTGAAATATTGGTTTTATTTACGACATAATGGTAGATGGATGATGCATGTTATGTGTTGGTTTTGTTAATCTAAACTCTAAATTCCATGTCATGATGGATTATCTTAACTAGTATTACAATTGCTATTGGCACCTTGATTCTTATACCTGCATAAGATACATGTTAGTGACAAAGGACACTGGAAAAAGGACCTATGAAAAAATCCAAGAAAGAGAATCTATATTATACTATGCTATGCTATACTATGAGAAATTGAAATTAAAAGGATTATTGTTAATCCTAACTAGCAATGTTAGTGGCTATACGATTATTTGAGTCATCCTTGGCGCACTTGATATACGTTATGGTATGTTTTGGCAATGGTTAATATGATATCGGGTGGTGAATTTGGCAAGTAATGTATGCAAGTTTCGATGCATGGATTAATGGTATGTGTTAATGTTGGCTGGCTGACGCATACTATGTAATTGAATGAGGATAGGAAGGAAGTGATGTGCACTTACTGCACATCACTCCATACTTCCCCCACTGGTCGTCACCCTAGCTTGGCAATTGTTCAATTGATTTTTGTTGTGGTTAAGCTCTGATATTCAGGCAAGGAAGGAACTACTCGACCGAGCTCACATTTTTAAGGCCATTTGGTTACAGGTATGTTTTTTTTTCGCCATCCATGAACTTGCTCTGTTTCTGAAATAAATATTAGCTCGATGATGTATTGGTTTGTGTTTTTCTTTAGGCTGGCAACTATGTAAACTCATGGTGTTTCTATGGAATGGTTATTTGTGTGTTATTCGTTGCAAATGGAAAATTGGATGGTTGAAGTTGCGATTTCATGGACTATTCTGTGTGAAGGAAGCTGTGATGGATCTCTGTTGTCTCTATCAGTTTTTGTTGGAGGGTTTCATTAGGTTTGGACTTTTTGGCCGTCTCATCATATTCCTTGTAACCATACCTGGTCGTATTTGTTGTTATGGGGTTTTTGTGTAATTTTTTAACCACCTTTGGGTCACTACATATCGTTCTCCACCTGGTCCTGGGCTCGTTTTATGTTATTGGTATATGCACAGTTGGTTATGGTGGATATTACACCAAGAGGTTGCTTTAGGGTTGGTTTATATTACCTGAGCTCTGCATTTATATCAACATTATTCGGTTTTTTTGGGGGAAAACCACAAGGGTTATTCCTTGTGTGTTCTCAATGTTATTTACTGGCCAGTAAGGAGCCTCTGCTCCTCTATTCATAGTATCTCCTACCTGGTGTGAATTGTCACCCTGTCTTGCAAGCTAATGGTTATGTGGCTTATGTGTCCACCATGTTGTCTCGAAGGGTTCTCACCTATTGTTGGTATGGTCGACTCCAGTCTCCATGTGTTGGTTCTACCAAGCAAACCCTTGATTATTCAGAGCCTGATTTTGATAAATTGAGCCAGTTATATCCTGACAGATATCTTGTTGACTCTTATGAGTTGATGAAATAGAGTTGACAATGGTTTTGATTATTGCCTCGTCTCTGTTGATAGAGTTGATTACACGGTTATAATCGAAAATGATTATTGGTATATAGTCGTTGCATTCTTTTATTGTGACAATTGAGTCGATAGCTCAGCATGGTTTAAGTGGTTTATTAGAGAAGTTGTAAAAGGGAATGATAATGGGCATACAGTTGTTGCCTCCTTGTGTTGTGAAAGTTGGATTGTTAACTCAACATTATTTTATGGTTTGATATAACAGTCACATAAATGCTTCTTTGTGTTATGCATTGGTCTGTATGTTTTCTACAACATGGTATAAATTGAAATGATGGTCATTGTTACTATGGGTTTTAATTGCCCGATCGGGATTATTGCAATTTGAAGTATTGATGATTGTGGCTTGGTTGTCTAATGTGTATGATTTATGGATATCGTGCATTGCATCATTTATTTTCACCATAGATATGGGCACGGGGTTTTTAATAGTATGGTTTCATTGCAATTTAATTGTTAAATTGGTTAAAGCAATGGAATCAAGCATGTTTTTAAAAAAAGCTTATGTCTGTGTTTATTTGAGGAATTAATTTATGGACAATGGTTAAGGGTTTGATGCTAAACAGAGTTGAAACAAATGACCATGTGTTCCTTGGATTTTTTTTTAAGTATGAAAAAGAAACAAAAGGTCTTTTAACAAGATGGGTGAAGTCATGAGGATTTTGAGTACAATTATTTTGTGTTAATTGAAATATTTTAAGGAAATTGAATATGGACAGTGAACAAGTTTTAACACACAATATTGTTTAATTAGCAACAATAATTGTTTAATTGATGTTGGAATAGTTGTATTGAATACATAATTGTTTTTATAGATTACTTAATTGATTTTTCGAACAATATCCTCTCTTTTCCCCTACCATTATTTCATTTTTCGCTATTTACAATTCCCCTTGCTTTCCCATATTCATTATCCACTCCCTGTTCCTAAAATTTAATTACAGTTAAGGGAAAATCTATATTATGACAGTTAAATAAATCGCACAGGGATGAATTACAGTGATATATATTCTTTTTTTTTACGACACAGTTGATTGTTTGATGTCTGTGAGCAGTAACCATGATCTTTTCCCCCTCATTTTAACACCTTTTCTCTCACTACAACCCATTGCATATCCTAGAACCCTTGTTCACCCCCTGCTCATTGACAACTACTAAAAAATTTGTATGTATTGGATTGCATGAGTCTGATGTGTTGCTGAGTCAAATTTTATTTCATATTTTAAAAGAGTTGTCATGTATGGTTGTTAAAGAAACTATTTTCTAATCAATTATGCATACATGAATAATTTTTCTCAACAGAGGTAGCCATGGAAGAGGTAACCGAGGAAGAGGTAATTGAAACAGGGGCCCTAGAAGGCCAAGATTCTCCATACACTTTGATGTGGACTCGCAAGAGTTAGGCCGACTATTTCAAGTTGAGTTTTTAACTAGATTTGGAAAGGAGTGGTCCAACCTAGGCCTGAAAGGCCTCCCTTCCAAGCCTCAAAGGTCCCTGTTATTCTCATGCCTCCTCATGTCTCACTACACCCTGAAGTTCTCGAAAATGACAGATGGCAAGAGATTGTCCACCCGACAATCTCCCAACATCGTGGTTGGTCTAACTTGTCTTTACCTTCTCCTCTGCCTATCAATAAAATTTTCCAAGATGCCCATATCCACTCACCAGTTCAGTCTTCCCATGCAAACAAAAGGTTTAAAATTGAGTCCCACCATGCCCCTGAAAAAGGAAAATCCATTACTGCCCCTTCCTCACCCTCGAGTGACTCTGATAAATTTGTGTCCTCCCGCATGCATTTGAGGGACAATTTCTCTCATGTGATCAACGAGATTAGGCCTAAAGGCTCCACACACCCTAAGGAAAATTCAGAGATATCAAAAGGTGACAGCAATAGCAAGGGATAGATTTCTTGCCAGAGTGGGAAATATGGATTTTAGGTTTTTTTTATTGTTGAGAACAATTGACTTATGGAATTTTGGACAACACACTATTTTTTGGATATATGGGTAATATATTTTGGAAATAATTTCAATTATCATTGAGATAAATTGTCAAATATGAATGTGATGATGGGAGTCACAAGAAGGGATGTTTTGTTTAATTAACTAGTTGTGTTATGATTGTCAAAAGCTAAAGGGAGACACAAGGGGTCCCACCTACTAGTTATTATTTATTTAAAAAACCTTATTATGATTTATTACATTTCCCCCTAACTAAAACGTTTTTTGAGTTTCAGTTAACTTAACTAAGGAAGTAGTTCAACTACTTCAACCAATTCTAATTTGCTTAAAGGAAAAAGTAAAGGGAGGAACAAAGGAGAATAGAAGGAGAAGCATACTAAGGTTTGCTCTTGAGTTTTTATTGAGATAACTCAGTTTTCATTCATTACTTAATTCATTAGAAGCCTAATTCTTTTTATGATAGCAGGGTCTTATTGTAGACAACAAGATTCAGGGATGAATTACATCATTCATACACTTGTTTTTCAGAGGTTGATCTATCTTTGATATTCTGTGTAGACTTGTCTGTTGATGAATTAGATTTCATGACTCACAAAGGCTATTGTGCATATTCTAGTGGGTAGCAATCTGTGGCAAGCTGATCCAGCTTTTAAAGTTCAGTTTTTTTTTTTTTTTTTTTTTTTCTGTTAGAAGTCCTTTTGTATGTTTCATCGGGGACGTCTAAGTTTGACTTTGGTCCAAAAATTCCTCAATTTTTTTTGTAAAGATAACTATTCTTTGATGAATTGGAATGAAATAGAGGATTGCTTTATGTCTCATCTGTTATGATTATCGAATTGGTGTCTTTATGTTTGTCTCTATATTTATTTCAACATTTGTTATATTCAGAAAAACATATAAATAATGAATTTTTCAGCAAGCTTTATTTATAAAAACCAACCTAAGCACTTGTAAACAATACTTGTGAATTAGGATAACATTTTTTATGGATATAAACATAGGGTGATATTTCCATCTATCTTTCTTTAGCCAAGTAAGATCTGAAAATGCTTGAGTAAGATCATTTCATATCGTTTCCTCAACATTTATCCGGCGACCATACTGGGGAGATCTTCGATATCTCTCTAGTTAATTTTTATGCATGATTAGCATCGAATACATCTTTTTTTCTGTTATTGAATCTTTGACTGTTTTATTTCTCAATGACTGTACCTGTTGCAAGGTAACCCAATATTGAGCCCGGTCTTCAAGATCAGACCAACATTGCTTTGAATCTGTTTAACACCATTTTAGACACTGCCAATACTCGTGCTGAGCTTAATCATTCATGAGAAACAATTGAACGAGATATCAGTGCCCAATAACGTTGGGAAGCTAGACGTAGACAACCTAGAAATCAGAAATAACCTTCTTGTTCCTTCATCTTTGACCTTCCTTTCATGTCCTTAGACTCTCGTACTTCTAGGAGAAGAAGAGGCTTACCACCTAAAATTAATCTTATTGCTGAAATAGGAAGAAGGAACGTTGTGTTATCAACCCAACAAGGTGCTCCAAGGAGAAATTTGTCTAATTCATCCAATTTGTCTTTCTCTCCCTCGCATATCATCCAAAATATGGCATCTAGTGGTGGCTCTGGTGGCACTGGAAGTGCTTCCTCCTCTCAATATTCAGCTTCGTCAGTGATTGGTAGATTATATAGCCACCATATCCATGTCCAATATACCACCAATCTCACCAAAGTCATCAAAAAGTATGGGATTTTCCAATTTGAAGAAGACGCCAAAACCACACCGTGGCATGTTTATTCTCCTCTTAACCTAGGACCTGCTACTCGTCCACTTCCTAAATTCAAAGAGCATCTTCCTAGGTTTTCGGGGAATAACACTGTCACTACAAATGAACACCTGGTGGAATTTTCTAATGCTTGTCACAACATAGGAGCCAATGACAATGATACTCGTATGCTCTTATTCATCAATTCCTTGGAAGGAAAGGTTGTGGTTGATTTCTTTGACCTTCCTCCTAAGATTCTATCTACTTGGGAGGAGTTAGTTTACTGGTTTAGGTCCACCTATGGGAAATCTAAAATCCCAACTGAGAAGTTACGGGAGTACAATAACATCGCCTATAAGGATGGTGAAACCATCAAGTCCTCCAACTTTTGTTTCACTAAGTTATACAATCAAATCTATGAACGCATTCAACCTCAGAACCAAGCCGCTTTGATGCATTCCTACAATGCATTACCTTCCCCATATCGTCATAGGATTGAGGAAAAATCCATTGATAACCCTGGTTCTGTTCTGCATACTTGTTTAGAGTATGAGGAACAAATTGAAAGAACGGGTCTTCCTCAGGGAGAATCAGTTAAACAAACATACATGTCTACCCTCTTACAGCTAGTCCAAGACATGAATAAGTGTATGATAGCATATGAGAGAAAAGGAAATGTCTCCCCTCTCACCCCTGGAGCTTCATCCTCTTCTACACCCCCATTTAGAAATCCAATTGAAAATAATTTTCAACCTAAAGCTATCTTGACTCAAAGTTGATGTAACTTTTGCGAGGAACACCACAAGGAAGCGACATGTGAGATAAGGAAGAGTGCGAGAGATAAGATCTTTGGTAAGAGACCAGAAACTACCATCGTTGTCCTAGATTTTGCAGGGCCAAAATATGTCATGATCGTCAATACTAGGAACAAATCCTATGCCCCCAAAGGCAAATTTTATCCTCCCCGCAATTCTTCTAGCCCGAGCTCATCCTCACCAGTTTCTACTGTTCAAGTTTCTAAATTTCCTAACAATCAAGTAATTACCTCCCCTCTCCCCTCTTCCAAATACAATATTCTAAATCAGTTGGCCAACATCAAAGTAGATGCAACCCTTCTGGACATGGTTGTCGTCCCTGAACAACAGAGGCATCTAAAACAATTAATGGAAGGAAAAGCATTTGTTGTAGCCAACCTCTCTGAAGAGGTAAACGAAGAGGATTCATATGTAAATCAAGTAGGTGTACATAATTTTAGATACCTTGTAAAAAATCCCCCTTTTTATATTTTTGTAAAGATTATGGATAAGATCACCCATTGTTGCCTCATTGATGGAGGTTTGGGCCCAAGTGTGATGTCAAAGATTATTATGGAAGAGCTAGGATTTTCTTGTACAAATGAAAACGCCAGGAGCATGTTCCCTTATAATAGTATACAACAAACGACCATAGGTGAGATTAAAGATGTGACCTTAGTTTTGTGTGCACAACCTGAGATAAGGACAACCCTTAGTATTTAGGTAATTGATATGCCAATAAGAAATTACTCAATCATCTTAGGAAGAGATTGGAAAGATTTGACGGGTGGATATCTCTCACTTGACGAGACTCACTTATCCGTTCCCCATAATGGTAAAAAAATTATAGTCCTTAGAGAGGGAAGGATTTCACCTTACATAGAAAGTGTCCCACAACCTAATGTGAACTATATCGAAGAGGACCTACGGGTGTATTCCATATTTGCTGAGGAGGATAAGATTCCCTTGGAACAATTTAATCTGGATGATCGTATGTGGCACATGCACTTTGATGGTTCATACTCTAATGAAGGTAATGGAGCTAGAATAATCTTGTACTCTCTTGTGGGGAAAATTCATAACTTTTCTTACAGGTTGGAGTTTTCTTGCACAAATAATGTCACTGAATTTGAAGCTTTATTATTAGGCATTGAAAACGCCTATAATCTTGGTTGTGGTCACCTTTGGGTTTTTGGAGATTATGAGCTTGTTGTGAACCTTGTACGTAAGATTTACTCTCCTACCAACAAGTTGATGAAACGATACACCCAAACTTTTTGGGCACTTATCTCGAACCTATTATCTTTCAACATCACTCATGTTAAGAGGGATTTAAACTAAATGGTTGATCGGTTGGTTGTTTTTGCAACCTCTCATAATCGACAACTTCTGCCACACAGACCTGATTATACTTTTCAATCTCTATACCGTCCACATATCCCTGAAAATATAGAATCTTGTCAAGTCTTCCCTAACGATGAGAGCATTTGTTCTTTCATTCAAAATGAAACTTATGAGCTCAAGAAAATTATATCCATAGAAGATAACAAGATTCCAAAAGGCTTTAATTCTCTAGAGAGTTCATTTTCATCGAGTGATGTAGGCAATAAAGAGAAACATAGAGAAGATGAGTCAAAAAGGAAGGTGGGTGAAACTATCTCCTTGAAGATTGGGACAACCGAGTTTCCAAAGAATGTTAAAATAGGTGCCCAATGTTCTGATAAAGAGAAAATGAAGTTTGCCAAGCTACTTGATGAATTTCAAGATGTTTTTTCTTGGTCTTATGAGGATATTCATGATTTTGATCCTGGTCTCATACAACATGCCATTCCCATCAAGGAAGGCATAAAACCAGTTAGGAAAAAACAAAGACCTATCAACCCTGCACTAGAAGAAACTATTCGAAAGGAGTTGGAAAAACTCTTGAAGGTTGGGATCATCTTTTCGGTCAAGTATTCTGAGTGGGTTTCCAATTTGGTTCCTGTTCATAAAATGATCAGTCAGATCAGATTATGCGTTGAATTTCGTGTATTTAAGAGGGCTATTATGAAATATCATTTTCCTCTCCCTAACATAGAAATTATTTTGCAGCAAGTCGCAGGGTCACATATGATGCCCTTGATGTTTTTTCCGGTTACAATAAAATTAAGGTAAAAGGGAGAGATAAATTCAAAACCACCTTTATTACTTTTTGGGGTACCTTGACTTATGAACATATGCCTTCTGGCTTATCTAATGCAAGTACCACTTTTAAAATAACTATACAAATAACTCTTGACGAATTGATCGATGAAGTTATTCATATTTACCTTGATGATCTAATCATATACTCTAATGGACTATCAATTGTTTCAAAGTTTCAAAAACTATGGCTGGGTCCTTTCAAAATCGCTTTTGTCCTAGGTACTAACTCTTACATTCTAAAAGATTTGCAGGAGCGATTATTCTCCTACAACACTAATGGTTCTCACTTGAAACATTACGTGGAACCAACTTGAAAAATTTTAACATTGTTCAGATTTTTTGTATATTAGTAGTCTAGTTATGATTTCATTTTCCCACTGTTTTTCATTTCTGCTTTTGATTTCTGCTTTCCTTTTGATAAGATTCATGCTTCCTTTACAATTCTATCTTTTTATTTTCTGTTGTTTTAAATTTTGTAATCTTAATTATGTCATGATTTTTATTGTTTTTTCATCTTTTTGTTGATTTTTGGTCAAGAATAAGATGTTCGAACAGTTCTGCCACAGTGACACTCCTGCAAGATATTGTTAGTCAATAAAAATCAAGCTTACACAATTGTTATGATGTTCCCCCTAAAGTCACACTTGAATTTGTTACCTTATTTCACTGTTGTCTTACAAAGAAATTGGTTATCTCCCGCTTTTTCTTTCCATTTCTTCGTCCATTTGACAGTTTAAAAGAGAAAGTCCATAAATTTTTCTCCTTGAAGTAGAGAGAATATTCCGGTTGAATGATTATGCATACAGGGATAAACCCCCTCATACTTAACATTTTTCATGAGTTATTTCCAAATTCTTGGTCATATTTCCATTAAATCTGCTCACTTTCCCCTGTTGTATAATCTTCTTGGTTATATCTTCTTCATCTGTTGTTCTTGGTCTACGAAACCATGTGCTATGAGTTCTTAATTATTGGAAACAAATTTCCCTATGGAGACGCTAGTTTGTTGACAATAAAAATCACAACGAGAATTTCTCCCGCAAAGTATTGTTAAAAGCCTGTTATTTAAACTAAGCTAATGATATATAATGCTAGTAGGTGGGACCCCCTTGTAGATTGGAGGATCAGAGATAGTCTTTTTAAACATTTTATGCTATTTAATACTAGTAGGTGGGACTCCCTTGTAGATTGGAGGATCAAAGATAGTCTTGTTAAACATTTTATGCTATTTTTCAGTGATGCTTATAGGGTTCTACATGATTGATGGTGAAATATTGGTTTTATTTGTGACACAATGGCAGATGGATAATGCATGTTATGTGTTGGTTTTGTTTCTCTAAACTCTAAATTCCATGTCATGATGGCTTATGTTAACTAGTATTACAATTTCTATTGGCGCCTTGATTCTTATACCTACACAAGATACATTTTAGTGACAACAAATAAGAGCAATGGAAAAAGGACCTATGAAAAAATCCAAGAAAGAGAATTTATATTATACTATGCTATGCTATACTATGAGAAATTGAAATTAAAAGGATTATTGTTAGTCCTAACTAGCAACGTTAGTGGCTATACGATTATTATTGAGTCATCCTTGGTGCACTTGATATACATTATGGTATGTTTTGGAAATGGTTAATATGATATCAGGTGGCACATTTGGCAAGTAATGTATGCAAGTTTCGATGCATGGATTAATGGTATGGGTTAATGTTGGTTGGATGGCGTGTACTACATATTTGAATGAGGAGAGGATGGAAGCGACGTGCATTTACTACACGTCACTCCATACTTCCCCCAATGGCCATCACCTTAGCTTGGCTATTGTTAAAATAATTTTTGTTGTGGTTAAGCTCCAATATTCAGGAAAGAAAGGAATTGCTCGACCAAGCTCGCATGTTTAGAGCCATTTGGTTACAGGTATGTTTTTTTTTCGCCATCCATGAACTCTCTCTGTTTATGAAATAAATATTGGCTCGGTGATGTATTGGTCTATGTTTTTCCTGAGGCTGGAAACTATGTATACTCATGGTGTTTCTTTGGAATGATTTTTGTGTGTTGTTCATTGAAAATGGAAAATTGGATGGTTGAAGTCGCAATTTCATGGACTATTCTATGTGAAGGAAGCCATGATGGATCTATGTTGTCTCTATGGGTTTTTGTTGGAGGGTTTGTTTCGGTTTGAACTTGATGGTCGTCTCTTTAGATTCCTTGTAACCATACCTGTTGGTATTTGTTGTTATGGGGTTGTTGTGTAATTTTTGAACCACCTTTGGGTCACTGCATATTGTTCTCCACCTGGTCGTGGGCTCGTTTTATGTTATTGTTATCTGCATGGTTGGTTATGGTGGCTATTACGCCAAGAGGTTTCTTTAGGGTTGGTTGCTATTACTTGAGCTCTACATTTATATCAACAATATTCGATTTTTTTGGGGGAAAACCACAACGATTATGCCCTGCGTGTTCTCAATGTTATTTACTGGCTAGGAAGGAGCCTCTTCTCCTCTGTTCATAGTCTCTCCTACCTGGTGTGAACTGTCACCCTGTCTTGCAAGCTAATGGTTATGTGGCCTGTGTGTCCACCATGTTGTCTCGAATGGTTCTCACTTTCTATTGGTATGGTCGACTCCAGTCTCCCTGTGTTGGTTCCACCGAGCGAACCCTTGATTATTCAGAGCCCAATTTTGATAAATTGAGCCAGTTGTATCCTATCGGGTATCTTTTTTACTGTTATGAGTTGGTAAAATAGCATCGACAATGGTTTTTATTATTGGCTTGTCTCTGTTGATAGAGTTGATTACACAGTTATAATCGAAAATGATTATTCGTATATAGTCGTTGCATTATTTTATTGTGACAATTGAGTCGATAGCTCAGCATGGTTTAAGTGGTTGATTAGAGAAGTTGTAAAAGGGAATGATAATGGGCATACAGTTGTTGCCTCCTTGTGTTGTAACAGTTGGATTGTTAACTCAACATTATTTTATGGTTTGATATAACAGTCACAAAAATGTTTCATTACGTTATGTGTTGGTCTGTATGTTTTCTACAGCATGGTATAAATTGAAATGATGATCGCAGTTACTGTGGGTTTTAATCGTCGATCGAGATTATTTCAATTTGAAGTATTGATGATTGTGGCTTGGCTATCTACTATGTATGATTTATGGATATCATGCATTGTATCGTTTATTTGCACCATCAGAGATGGGCACAGGGTTTTTAATAGTATGGTTTCATTGCAATTTAATTGTTAAATTGGTTAAAGAAATGGAATCAGACATGTTTTTTAAAAGAGCTCGTGTCTTTGTTTGATTTGAGGAATTAATTTATGGACAGTGGTTAAGGGTTTGATGTTGAAAAGAGTTGAAACAAATGACTGTTTGTTCCTTGGATTTTGTTTTAAGTATGAAAAAGAAACAAAAGGTATTTTAACAAGATGGGTGAAGTCATGAGGATTATGAGTAGGATTATTCTGTGTTAATTTAAATATTTTATGGAAATTGAATGTGGACAGTGAACAAGTTTTAACACACATTATTGTTTAATTAGCCACAATAATTGTTTAATTGATGTTGGAATAGTTGTATTGAATACATAACTGTTTTTATGGATTACTTAATTGATTTTTCGAACAGTATTCACTATTTTCCCCTACCATTATTTCATTTTTCGCTAATTACAATTCCCCTCGCTTTCCCATATTCATTATCCACTCCTTGTTCCTAAAATTTAATTACAATTAAGGGAAACTCTGTATTATGACAGTTAAAGAGATCACATAGGGATGAATTACAGTGATATATATTCTTTTGTTTTATGACACAAATGATTGATTGATGTCTGTGAGAAGTAACCGTTATCTTTTCCCCCTCATTTTAACACTTTTTCGCTCACTATGACCCCTCACATATCCTAGAACCCTTGTTCACTCCTTGCTCATTGACAACTACTAAACAATTTGTATGGATTGGATTGCATGAGTCTGATATGTTGTTGAGCCAAATTTTATTTCATATTTTAAAAGAGCTGTCATGTATGGTTGTTAAAGAAAATATATTCTAATCAATTATGCATATAGGAATGAGTTGTTTCAATAGAGGTATCCATGGCAGAGGTAACCGAGGAACAGGTAATTGGAACAGGGGCTTTATAAGTCCAATACTATCCATACACTTTGATGCAGACTCGTAAGAGTTAGGCCAACTATTTCAAGCTGGGTTTTTTAACTGGATTGGGCAAGGAGTGGTCCAACCTAGGCCTGAAACGCCTCCCTTCCAAGCCCCACAAGTCCCTAGTATTCCCATGCCTCCTCATGTCTCACTACAGACTAAAGTTCCCAAAAGTGACGGATGGAAAGAGATTGTCCACCCGGTAGTATCCCAACATCGCGGTGTACTAACTTGTCTTTACCTGCTCCTTCGCCTATCAATCAAATTTTCCAAGTTGCCTAATAGTGCTAGAAGTTGCCCCTAGACTGCTATAGGGTCAAGCCTAACACATCTTAGTTATTGCAATGATTTTTATTTATAAGGATGTGTTTTGGGTTTTGAAAGAAGGTGGATCAGGTAGACTGAAAGAAAAAGAATAAGGGAAACAAGTTAAATGCAGGTCAGTGAAACAACATTAGGAATGGAGTCAAGTAAACACCATGTTGATCGAAGGCAATCAAATTGCATATCATATAAGAAGTTTATATGAAAATGAGTAGAAGAATAGGGAATAAACAAAAAGTAGAATACCCATCAAACAAATATTCTATTTGCAAAATGGATGAAAAGTTACTTGAAGCAAAACACACAAATAGTAGGTAGTCACAACAAAATATTTACCGCTTGAGAATCTATTATCCATGGGCAACCATTGATTCTCAATGTCTACAATTTGTTCAAGCAAGATGAAAAACAGAGTGTAAAACAAGGAAGATGAAAAACAGAGTATAAAACAAGGGAACTCACAATCTGATAAAACAATTGTCATAGATCTTCAATGTCAGAAGTGATCACAAAATGAAATTCCCTCAGGCTTACAATACCTCACACTAGATGGCTATCTCATCAATAGGGATGATTTTAAGGATGGAAATTTATATTAAAATGTAGAAACATGGGCTAATATTACTAGTCCCTAATATGCAAAATGTAAAATATTTGGCGATAGTTTTCTAAAAATATTCAAATTTCTAAGGATTTTATATAGTTTCTATAAAATTTTGGCGATTTTTAAGGTAAAATAATTTTATTCTATCGAATTTGGGCAAATCATTTTTAGAAAAAATGGAAATTAGCGAATCTTTCTTTGGGAAAAACCATGGAAAATTAGCCCAATTGCGAAATTTAGCCCCTAAAATCATCTATGCTCATCAAATTCCTTGTCAGGCATCGCCTCTTGGGCCCCTCCCTTACTATTTACAAAATGATCCATTTATATCAAAGTTCCCTCAACAAAATAATCCCATTCCTTAGGAAATCGAAGATCCTAAAATAAAGAAAATTTGGAACTACTGGATCGATTTTCTGCCTGGAAATGCTCTGCCACTAGAAATTTCTGGAAAATTTCATCCTAATCAGACGCATATTTCTCCAGAACCGTTGTGAAATTTCGCAAACCCTCCAGGATGAATGTAAATGGATCCATTCGGAAAGTGGGTTTTGAACGGTTTCAACAAATTCTTTACGGTTTGTTCGAACATTAAGCCCGAAATTACCCTTCTGAATAAACACGGGAATGCACAAAATCTGGGATGATCTTTCTCCATCGAATGCTTCACCTATAGTTGAATACTTTCAAATCTGGAAAATATTTCAATCACATTCTTTGTCTGTCCATGATTTTCTGGAACTGTTGGATTTGATTCTAGCCTTTTGTTGATCTGTCTCTTTTAAATAAAAGCAGGAATCAAATTGACTGATATTCTGGAAGATATGAAGTTAAACACTAATTTGCTGAAGATATGGATTTGCTATTAATCCTCCACCACCTGTGAATTTTCTATATTTATGCCTCAGATTGCTAGAAATAATTTAAATTCTAATATCTTTCCTTGAAATTGTGGATATTATTGTTCTTTACTCCCTCGTTAGTTAATTTTGATACCCAAAAAAGTGGAAATAATCTCTATAAATGTGAATTTGGTTACTTTCAAATTTGGAACAGTAATTAAATGCTTTGCATCTTGGAAATGTTGCCTTATATTGACCACTCAGATCCTGTAGCTGCCAAAATCTAGTGTTGATAAGAATTGATTCTTTTCAATCAAAATATCAATCAAGTGTCGAGGAAATGATACATAAGCAATCTTCAAGAAGAAATTCACACAAGGATTTAAATTCTCCCTCCTGCATTGTGTTGTTGATATCCTCTTAAACCTCACTATCAGTACATATCACAATTGAGACTCTTGTACTCCTATGGAGCCCTATCATACTGATATGGAAACTGGAATACTTCGTCGATCAAACCCTTAAAACACTTGTAAACTACTCATGCTTCCGTGGCTCGATTTCCATGTGACTCGATGCTCCTTTTATTTGTTTTAGCCATCATAGTTGTTACTCAACTATTTTGAAAATAAACATTGTGGCAGCTCATTGAATTGCTTTAGCACTTGGTATGTGTTATCAGTTCTTACCTTGAGACATCTTTGCTTGCTATGCATGCACTTGGCGCTCCTAGATAAGATAAATATTAACTCTAATTATTTCTTTCCCACAATCTCTGTATTATGATAACCGCCATTGATTTTTTTGAACACCTACATAATTTGCTCATGATTTTGATTTGGTGCAAATTTTCGATATGGCTAACGCTACTTTCTCATATTGTGCACTGGAAGCTACAATAAACATATATATCTTTTAAAATCCTTTGGACATTATCTCACACAACATATATATAAACGTTATCTCCATAAATCAATGCACACAGCAAAAGGGCGCCCCCCTGTAGGCTCGTCCTCCAGATGCCTTCACTTGGTATTTAGCACTAATCTGTATCTTGACTTGTGCTATGTTTCTAACTTGTTTGTATGTTGATTACAGGTACACTTGATTCTGGAAATTTTCCTTCGAATAGTCTCCTTAGCACTTGGGTTTTGATGCTCTATAACAAGCCACAATTTTACTCAAATAACATAAGAAATCTAGATATGGCCCGAAAATGAACATGACGAAGAATTCGAAGATTTTTGGGAAGTGATATAATGTTTTATGATGGTGCTGTAGGAATGTCACTTTTCTAGTAGCGTGGCTGTCATGACCAAAAGTCCAAATTTTAACCCTGTGAATTTGAGTACTAACACTAGCTCCTTCTAGGGATGATGCTCTCCTTGTGAGGCATCAAGAACAAGTAGACCACTGTGCCTTTTCCTCTGTGCATCCGTGCAATGCAACTTGCAAATTTTTTTTCTGCAAACATCCACATTTATGATATGCCTAGTCCGTTGGGCTATGGATTCATTTAATAGCATTCCCAACCTAATCCAAACTTATGCAACTTATTCTAACAAGAAACGGATGAAAACAAAACTTTATGTTGCAAACTAACAAACTAAAAAGAATCTTCATACTCATATGATGAGCTTATTATTTTGTCTTATTCCTACTTCTAACTAGTAAAAACTGGCTAATCATGTGAAATCATGCTTCCAATGAAGCCAGGATAACATCCAGTTGACTAAAAAAAATTCTTGTATGGAAATAAATTCAGAGAAGACCTCATGACTTGTAGAAGAATTTTAAGTTGCAACACATACTTACAATCCTAGACTGTTTTAATTCTAAAATTTGCAAAACTGAAAGCGTCTGAAAAAACCATCTCTATGTATATAGCCATAGGATCATTCCAACTGTGCTGCATCTCCAGTTGATACAAAAGGTCACATTGTTATTCTGCTTCACTAATCAAATGATACTTCATTTGTTCTGCTAGAAAGAGAGCATGAATATTTTCTGGGCATTGGCAATCAAAGGCATCAAGGTTATCCTAAATCTGATCACAAGTTCCTTGAACAGAAACATCAACAATTCCATCATGATGGTCAACAAATTGACTGTCATACATCGAATGTGGTTGTTCATAGATGATGGGTTGAATACCTTCACAAA
This sequence comes from Picea glauca, assembly GCA_000966675.3. Lineage (NCBI taxonomy): Eukaryota > Viridiplantae > Streptophyta > Pinopsida > Pinales > Pinaceae > Picea > Picea glauca. The sequence goes on from JZKD02S1726836.1 coordinate 486,245, forward strand.
TCTGCTAGTCATATTATGTCACCATAGATACATCGGGCTCTAGAATATGGTTACATTCTAGAGCCACAATCTCTGTATTATGATAACTGCCATCAGTTTTTTTGAACACCTGCACAATTTGCTCATGATTTTGATTTAGTGAAAATTTTCCATATGGCTAATCCTACTTTCTCATATTGTGCTATGGTAGCTGCAATAAACATATATATCTTTTAAAATCCTTTGGACATTATCTCACTCAACATATATATTAACGTTATCCCCATAAATCAATGCACAGAGCAAAAGGGTGTCCCCCTATAGGTCCATCCTCCATATGAATTCACTTGGTATTTAGCACTAAGCTTTAGCTTGATTTGTGCTATGTTGCTAACTCGTTTGTATGTTGATTGCAGGTACACTTGATTCTGGAAATTTGCCTTTGAACATTCTCCTTAGCACTTGGGTTTTGATGCTCTATAACAAGCCACAATTTTACTCAAATAACATAAGCAATCTAGATATGGCCCGAAAACAAACATGACGAAGAATTCGAAGATTTTTGGGAAGTGATATAATGTTTTATGATGGCGCTGCAGGAATGTCACTTTTCTAGTAGCATGCCTGTCATGACCAAAAGTCCAAATTTTAAACCTGTGAATTTGAGTACTAACACTGCCCATGTCCACTCACCAGTTCAGTCTTCCCATGTGAGAAAAATATTAAAAACCAAGGTCCACCATACCCCTAACAAAGCAAAAGCCCTTGTTTCCCCTTCCTCACCCTCCAATGACTCTGATAAATATGTTTCCTCCCACATGCATTTGAGGGACGATTGCTCTCATGTGATCAATGGGATTAGGCCTAAAGGATCCACACAGCCTAAGGCAAATTCAGAGAGATCAAAAGGGGATAGCAACAACAAGGGAAAGATTGCTTCCCAGAGTGGGAAATATGGATTTTAAGTTTCTTTTATTGTTGAGAACAGTTGACTTCTAGAATTTTGGACAACACACTATTTTTTGGATATATGGGTAATATATTTTGGAAATAATTTCAATTATCATTGAGATAAATTATCAAATATAAATGTGATGATGGGAGTCACAAGAAGGGATGTTTTGTTTAATTAACTATTTGTGTTATGATTGTCAAAAGCTAAAGGGAGTCACAAGGGGTCCCACCTACTAGTTATTATTTATTTAAAACCCTTATTATGATTTATTACTTTTCTCCCTAACTAAAACATTTGTTGAGTTTTAGTTAACTTAACTAAGGAAGTAGTTCAACTAATTCAATCGATTCTAATTTTCTTAAAGGAAAAAGGAAAGGGAGGAACATAGGAGAATAGAAGGAGAAGCATACTAAGGTTTTCTCTTGAGTTTTTGTTGAGATAATTCAGTTTTCATTCATTCCTTAATTCATTAGAAGCCTAATTAGTTTTTATGATAGCAGGGTCTTATTGTAGACAACAAGATTCATGGTTGAATTACATCATTCAGACACTTGTTTTTAGAGGTGTTGATCTATCTTTGATAGTATGTGTAGACTTGTCTATTGATGAATTAGATTTCATGACTGACAAAGGCTATTGTGCAGAGTCGAGTGGGAAACAATTTGTGGCAAGCTGATCCATCTTTTAAAGTTTAGTTTTTTTTATTTTCTGTCAGAAGTCTTTTTGTATTTTTCATCGGGGACGTCTAAGTTTGACTTTGGTCCAAAACTTCCTCAGGAAATTTTGTAAAGAGAATGATTTTTTGATGAATTGGAATGAAATAAAGGATTGTTTTATGTCTCATCTATTTTTATTATCGACTTGGTGTCTTTACTTCTGTCTGTATATTTATTTCAACATCTGTTATGTTCAGAAAAACACATAAATAATGAATTTTTCAGCAAGCTTTATTTATAAAAAACAACCTAAGCACTTGTAAACAATACTTGTGAATTAGGATAACATTTTTGATGGCTACAAACATAGGGTGATATTCCCATCTATCTTTCTTTATCCAAGTAAGATACGAAAATTGTTTAGTAAGATCATTTCATATCTTTTCCTCAACACCACTGGAATTACTACTCTTGCACTCAACATGGAAGAGATAGTTCGATTGTGGGTTTTTGTACCACTAGGCGTGCCAATCATCAACATAGATCAAATACTTGTTATTATCTCTACATTAATTTCATGTCATGTTTTATTGTAGCCTCAACAACCCATAATCATATGAAAAAAAATATTATTAAAACAATGAATAAATATACATATTTTTTCTTTGAATTTTATGGTCACACACAAAGTTTGACAAATTCAATGTTGGAGGTAGATAGATACCAAGAAAGGCCATGCAAGGGTTCGTTTTGGAGATCACACTGAGCACCTACACAAGTTTTATTGATGAGATTCTCTAAAATGGGAGTCAAGATGACAAGATCAATTTTCCTAAGATTATGGAAACCCAGATTCTGCTAAGCTTTTGGAAACCCAGATTCTACTAAGGTTCTGGAAACCCTAACCATCAACTATTGTTGAGGTGTTAAAAAATAGGGACGAGAATAAGAATGTGGGAGAAGGTAAATAACTCAAGAGATCATGGAGTTATTAAAAACAACCAAATCTAATATTTTTACCCCTCACCTCTAGGGGTAACTAGAGGATATTTCTCTCCATTATCAACATTTCAAACAACAGTTATGATGATGCCATTCCACAATCTCCACAAATAGTTTCCCATAGATGCCTTCCATTACATTCTCAACTTAGCTCACTCAAATGAAATTGTGCATTACACATTCATGTACATTGTTCTGACACCTCATATCAAGTGATAATGTCAGTACTCGAGGAATGAAAATGGTGATCCTGGGTTGAATTGGATAATGAATCATGATGCTTTAAATTTATATGTTTTCCCTTGTCTCACCTTGGTGGTCATCATCACCTCCTATTCAAGAGTTGTCACTCTTGGGAAAATTTTTACTATTGGGGGGCCTTAATGGGGGTAACATGTCCATATCCCTTTCCATGAATAACATATTCCATATATTCCTTTCCATTGTCCTTTATTTTGGGTTGGTAATAACATATTACATCTATACCTTATCCAATATCCTTTATTTTGGGTTAGTTGTTACATGTATCCCAAAAAGGTTTGTTCTTCATAATCCCATGTGAAAAGTGGATTTAATTCTCGAGGTTGATGTAACTTTATAAGAAATATGATATAGAAAAATCAAAAGCCCTAATTCAAAATGCAAGGAAAAGAAAAAACAAGAAAAAAAAATATTAAAAACCAAGAAATTAATGAAGCATGATCTCTACCCCCTCAATAAGAGGCCATCATCCCAAGTTCTATGCAATGAATTCATACCTAACAAAATAACTTAACAAAAATAATTTCAAAATCCAAAAAAGGTTGAAGCAATAAAGAAAAAGGAAAATACGGGTTTGGAAAGACACATTGTCAAGGAAAGGGTACCACATTTCCTAAGTGCCCCCTCTACCAAGGAAATCACGAGGATGAATATCAAACATGGCCTTGCATGTCAATGACAATCCACCCATGAAGTAAACCCCAATCTATACCACATATCATTTCACATACTCCTTTATGGGTTCCTTGGGACATAATTCTTATACTGGGTGTTGGCACACCTAATAGGGGGTAATAATGATCCTCCTATACCTAAACTTGGAAAATTGTATAAATTTGTAAGATAGTGTAAAGTTTGAAGAGGATACATTGTGATATATATCTAATGGGTTTTTCATTGACATGAATCACTTTATTGTTCCATTTGGATTATGTAGCTTTCCTTCAGTCTTCATGATGCATTGGACCACATGAGCCCTTCATTAGTTGATCAATTTCACATAGCCACATGCTTGGTTGACACTTGGATCCTATTGTATAAGACAACAACGTCCCAAATTCTTTATTATAAATAAAATTTGGGACCCTTCTTTCTTCGTTTTTGAAAAATGAATTTTTGTTTTACTTAAATAATATTTTCATTTTTGACAATTTTGGACATACTCCTAACTTCTTTGAGTTTCACTCAATCATTAATGGGTTTTTCTGGTTTGGATGTTTTGTTGGTATGTTTTACAGGCAGTGTATGCTTGTCATTGATGGCAAGTTCAACAACAATAATGACTTGGGTACAGGAAGGATGTGCCAGGCGGGCATTAGAAGTCTTTTGGCAAGACAATGCAGAACTGGCTTGAAAAGATGAGAGTATGCAAAGGTATGCTTGTTCATTTGATGGCAAACAAGCAGGAAAGGAAGACCAGCAGTGCAACGATGATCGAATAACAAGGTCGAAGTTTTGGTTAAACTTCATTTCATAGTTTTTCGACTACCGGGATTCCGGATACCGGGAGTTGGAGATGTCAAGAACTCCCACATCAGGAGTCCTGAAGTGCCGAAATGTGAAAACCCGAAAAGGCGCATCACTCAGAATGTTGAATATCGGGATTTCGGTTATCGGGAGATGGAGTGACAAGGACCCTTCGACATCAGGATTCCTGAAATGCCGAAATGCGAAAACCCGAAAAGGCACATCACTCGTAATGTTGAATATCGAGATTTCGGTCACTGGGAGATGGAGCGACAAGGATCCTTCGTCATCAGGAGTCCCGAAGTGCCAAAAAGCGAAACGCCGAAATTCCAGAAGCAGGCACATCATACCGAGATTTCAAATACTGGGATATGGAGAAGTCAGAGACTCTCAACATCAAGAATCCCAAAGTTCCGAAATACGAAATCCCAGAAACAGACACATCAGCAAACCACGTCAGCTAAGGACACGTGGCACAATCAGACAATGACAAGTGTCAAGCTGATTCAACATTTCGGGCACATGTAAGTCACGAATCAAAATGAGATGTGGTAGATATTCGACATGTGTCAATCCACATGTGACATCAACAGGTTTACCTCACATCGAAACTTTCTATTTCGGAGTTTTACACAGCAAGCAAAAACTCCACCATCACGATGTCCCGAACTCCGAAATGCTGAAAGGGACCATTGTGTGTCTCGAAAAACTCGAAGAACGCCGAAATCCTGTCAACCGTCCATTTTAGTGGGTTATGTGAACCGTTCGATCACTTCGAAGATTTTGTGATCATGAATTTGATAATGTTGGAGTCATGGTGACTCGAAAGGGAAAAATCCCAAAATCGCGAAACTCGAAGTCGTGAAATGTCGATTCGCCGAAAAGAGAAACTCATGAGTATGAACCATTGATCCAACTCCATTTCGGTGTTTTGGATACCGGAACTTGGAGGTGTCAAGAACACTTCACCACAAAAATGCTGAGATCCTGAAATACCAAAATGCGAATTGGCAAAATAAACGCAAGATCACATGAAGTCAATCCAATGGTGCAGGTGATTCTGGGCACAATCGGAGGGCTAATGTTGCTCCTCGCAGTCTAACTGCTAGAAACCATTGATGGTCTCTGCCAGAGGATTCGAAGAAACCTCTGTGTGATCGCCAGAGGAGATGAAGGGTCTCCAAGCTTCTTCCAGTGAATGAAGATGATTCTTAGAGCGACTAACAAGTGGATGAGCGTTGAAGTCTGTAACTGAAGCAGAAAGTATAAGCTCAACTATGCAAGAGAAAACGAAGAGTCTCGACTGCCAGAGAGGCTGAGGAATCTTAGCATGACATCCAGTGATGTTGAACGCGTGGGTAAACCGCTAGAGAAGTTGAAGAGTTTCCATGATGAATAGGTAGAGGACTCAACATGCAAAGGATGTAGAACCATGAGACACAAAGATGCACAAGATGAACAGTGAGTATAAGAATATGGAACAAAGAAGAGATTGGGTTGTTGTTGTTGGGAGTGATGCATGTGCAAAGAAGAAGGTGGAGTGCAAGAGCTAGGAGGCACAGAAGAAAAATGGTGCATTGAAGAGGAATGGTGCATAGAGTACAAAAGATAGAAGAACAAAAAGTGGAAGGGATGTGTGCAGGAAGACTGTGAGGCAGACAGAGCAGCGAAAATCTTGCAGAACAGTGATGATACTGGTAAGCTGTTGTTAAACATTATATCACTGTGATAAGTTTCAGTAACACATATTGATAATCCAGGGTGGTAGGGAGGTGCTAGGGAGGACTGGTGTCCTCAGAGGTTCAAGTGGGTGCTTGAACACAAGGAGTTGTAGCTTCCTTCTAGTTGGTGCTAGAGAAACCAGGGAGTTGGTGTTTCCTTCTAGTTGGTGCTAGAAAAACCGGGGAGTTGGTGCTTCCTTCTAGTGGGTGCTAGAGAAAACAGAGAGTTGGTGCTCTCAGCAAGTTTTAGCTTGCAAAAACAGAGGTTGTAGCCTCACAATGATTTGGTGCTCATATGTATGATAATGTAAATAATGTAAAGAATACTTATCATATAAAGAAGAAGAGGATTTTACCCTGTATGGGTTTCCTCGGGAAATATCTATCTCTGTGTTTCTCATATATGTGACTGATGTTGAATGTGCCATTTTTTATTTCCCTGCATTATTGTGATCATCATTGAGTGCCTTGTAAATATTTTAAAAGAAGCATAATTGTTTAAGCATGGTAACAACTGATTCACCCCCCCCCTCTCAGTTGTCCAACAATTGGTATCAGAGCCAGCCCCTTTTATCTAAAGGTAGATCTTAGAGCTTAAACATATCAAGCCATGAAAGAAATTCAACCAAAAAGGCCCCCCTGTTCAATGGAACAAACTTTGCCTTCTGGAAAGTTAGAATGAGAACCTACATAATGGATTTAGGTGAAAATGTTTGGGATGTGGTAGATATTGGTTATGTAAATCCAGTTGTACTAGCTAATAAGGATGACAAACTAGAATTTAGATTCAATGTGAAGGCTATGAATGCTATCTTGAGTGGGCTTGCAAAAGAAGAATTCGTAAAAGTTATGCATCTAGGAACTACCAAAGAAATGTGGGACAAACTCATTACCAGTTATGAGGGTAATGAGAAGGTAAGGGATGCCAAGCTTCAAACCTATAGAATGCAGTTTGAACAGCTGAAGATAAAGGAAGATGAAACTGTTGGAAAATACTTTCTGAGAGTAGAAGAAATGGTAAATGCAATGAAAGCACTTGGTGAAACAATTGAGGAACCTTATTTAGTTCAGAAAATATTGAGATCTCTCCCAGATAGGTTCAATCCGAAGGTCTCTGCTATAGAAGAACTAAATGATCTAAAAACCTTGGATTTTGATCAACTTCTAGGAACATTGTCTGCATATGAAATGAGAATAGTTAAAGATAAACCCACCTCTAGAGAAGCATCATTTAAGGCAGATAAGAATGAGGATTCTGAGCCCGATGAAATTGAAGCAAAATTTGTGAAGAGACTGAAGAAGGGATCATGCAAATACAAAGGTAAACTGCCTTTCAAATGCTTCAACTGTGGTAGGATAGGTCATTTTGCAAATAAATGTCCCCATAAAGGAAAGGATCAAACTTGTGATGATGAGGAGAAGTACAAACACATAAATTTATTTAAAGAGAATAACTTTAAGAAGAAAATTCTTTGCGTAAACAATGATGATGATCCTTCAGATGATGAAGACAATGATTCATCTATTGAAGATAAACTAAATGACTTCATACTTATGACCAAAGAGAACTATGATAATAACAACACAGGGAGTGATGTTAATGAAGAAGAAGTTGTGGTTGACATGGAAGGAGAACTGATCAGTGCACTGGAAGAGATTGACAAACTAAGAATCAAGAACAGAAAGCAAAGACAATTGTTGATACAGTTCGAGAAAAACGGTAAAGAACCTAATAAAGACCTTGTCCTACTAAAAGTAGAATTAGAAGAGGCAAAGAAAATCGAAGACATTCTAAAACAACAGTTATCAGAAAAGAAGGCAAGATGTGAATCATTAGAATAAGAAGTAGTGAAAATTAGGAAAGAGATGGAGAGATTTCAAGCCTTGTACAAGCAGAATCTATCAAGTATCAAAGCCTCAGAAGGATTAGCCACCATTTTGAATCAGCAAAGGAATCCAAAGATGAAAACTGGTTTGGGTTATGAAGAGGGATCAAGCAGTGGTAAGCAAGGAAATGAAAAACCCATCAAGTTTGTCAAAAGTACAACCAATGACAACAACAAACCTGCAAAAACAAAGGAAGAAAATCAGCCGCCCAGGACGAGTAAAAAAAAAGGTGCCATGACTGAATCTATAGAACGAAGAAACAATGCGCTCTCTACTGAAAGACGTCATCAGCAAGGAAGAAATAGATTTGCTCAAAGAAGACAACCACTTTCCAGATACAAAGAATTTTTCTATGGTTATTGCTTCTACTGTTCTAATTTTGGTCACAAAGCTATAAATTGTTCCTTAAGACTTAGACATGAGCAATAAATATTTTGAAGGAATAAATACTTCCCACAACAAAGATTGATACAACCAAGTAACAAACCTTCACACTCTGCAAATTGCCAAATTAAGTCTAGGAACATACAACTAAGGAGGTCAAGAAATAATCAACAGTCAATAAGTAGACAATACTGCAACTATAAGTTTGATCTATTCAACAGTGAGATTGAATTCTACATTTATCATAACTATGGACATAAATCTATTGACTGTCGTTTAAGGAAATATGAACCAGATTCAAAATCCCCTGCTGAAAATGTCAAGTTTTGGAAGAAGAAGGAAAGTGACAAGTGTGGATTAGTGTTGTCCGCTCAAATAAAAACAAACCCTTGGTATATAAACAGTGGATGCTCCAAACACATGACGGGAGACAAAGGCAAGTTTCTCTCTCTAAGTGAAAGAAAATCAGGAAACATAACCTTTGGAAATGATGCTCCAGGGAAAATAAAGGGCAAAGGGATGGTGAGCTTAAGTAATGGAAAAGGAAAAGCCCAAGATGTTATACTTGTCGATGGGATGAAACATAATCTGCTCAGTGTAAGTCAAATGTGTGACAGATCATGTGAAGTGGTTTTCACGTCCAAGGACTGCAAGATAAAATCTGTAACCTCAGGACAAGTGGTGGCCAAAGGCATAAGGATAGAAAATAATGTATATGTGCTGAAAGAAAATAGAGAAGAATGTCATCTAAGCAGACATGATGAAAGCTGGCTATGGCATAGGAGACTTGGACATATAAACTTTGACCACTTAATCAAACTCAAAAAAATCAAGGCAGTAAAAGATCTTCCGAGGATATCAAAGCCCCAAGATTCAATGTGTAAAGCCTGCCAAGTAGGGAAGAAAAACAGGACATAGTTTAAGTCCAAGAGATTTACTTCAACATAAAAAACATTGCAACTAGTTCATATGGATTTATGTGGACCATCAAGACAGGAAGGCATAGGGAAAGAAAACTACTTCATGCTGATTATAGAAGATTACTCTAGACTTACTTGGGTTGCATTTCTAAAAGAAAAAGATGAAGCATTTGAGAAGTTTAAAATATTTAAGGATTTAACAGAGACTCAAACATGCAAGAGGTTAAAGGAAGTAAGATCAGATCGGGGAGGAGAGTTTATGTCAAGAGACTTCAACGAATTCTGCAATGAGCATGGGATCAAGAGAGAATACACAATCCCAAGAACTCCACAACAAAATGGAGTTGTTGAGAGGCAAAACAGAACAGTGCAGGAAATGGTCAGGTCAATAATGAATGAGAAGAACATTGGCCAAACCTACTGGGTAGAAGCAATACACACAGCAGTCCATGTTCTTAACAAAGCTCACCTCAGACCACAAAGTGACAAGACACCTTATGAACTGTGGTTTGGAAGACCTGCCTCAATCAAACACTTCAAAGTCTTTGGGAGTAAATACTACTTAAAGAATAATGATGAGAACCTCGGAAAATATGATGATAGGGCTGACGAGGGTATCTTCTTAGGGTATGCTACAAACAATAAAGGATATAGATGCTATAATAAGAGGCTGCATAAAATGGTTGACTGTATTGATGTAAAAATTGATGAAGGAATCCCAGCAAGAGAAGTGTATGGTAATGAGTCTTCTACAGAAGACACAGCTAAAGCTGAAGATGAACATGTCCAAGAATCAGAAAATGAAGACTCTGAATCAGATGAAGACTCAGACACTTAGACAGACTCAAATCATCAGTCAACTACAAATTCCTCCTCCAAAATCATTCAAAAGAACCATCCTGCAAGTCAGATAATTGGAGAAAATGACAAAGGTGTACAAACCAGGAGAAATCTAATCAAAACCACCAAACAATCTCATGTAGCTTTCATATCCATGCTGGAACCCAAGAATTTCAATGAAGCCAACAAATATGACCACTGGGTTAAAGCAATGAATGATGAATTTGATCAAATTGAGAAAAACAATACGTGGGAGGTGGTTCATAGACCTGAAGGTAAAAACATCATTGGCTCCAAATGGATCTTTAAGAATAAACTGAATGAGAAAGGACAAGTTGTCAGGAACAAAGCAAGGCTAGTCTGTAAAGGATATGCTCAGATAGAAGGACTGGATTATGATGAAAAATTTTCACCCGTAGCAAGATTAGAAGCTATCAGAATGTTTCTTGCCTATGCTTGTCACAAAAGGTTTAAAGTCTATCAAATGGATGTCAAGTTAGCTTTTCTAAATGGAGATTTAAGTGAAGAAGTCTATATGGAACAACCAGAGGGTTTCAAACTGTCTAATAACCCTGACTTAGTATGCAAGCTGAAGAAATATTTATATGGGTTAAAACAAGCCCCTCGAGCATGGTATCACAGACTGGATATGTATCTCAAAGACAAAGGGTTCAAGAGAGGAACAACTGACATCAATCTATATATTAAAACAGAGGATAATAATTTTCTCATCGTATTGGTCTATGTAGATGACATCATCTTTGGATGTAATAAGGATTCATTAGTACAATGGTTTTCTTTTGCCATGGAGTCTGAGTTTGAAATGTCTATGTTAGGAGAACTGTCATTTTTTCTTGGTCTGCAAATTACTCAGAGGTCCGAAGGGATGTTCATTTCTCAAGAAAAATATCTAAGATAAATGTTGAAAAGGTTTCAAATGGAAGATTC